>KI628785.1:0-49452 GCA_000503235.1 Sclerotinia borealis F-4128
AATGTAATAATATCATATGAGATATTTGAAACTTAGGCAGAATCGATTCTATATTGTCTTTTGATTTTAATCTCTGGATTCATTTTCAAAAAATTGTATATTTATTGTTTTCCAAGAATAGAATTAAATTCTTTTATATCGAGGAGATATTCTTCAATATCTCGAATTTGCTGATAAATAGGATTAATATCTAAACTTTTTTGTATTAATATCTATTCTACTAAATGTTTCTTCTAAATCAAAGTAATCTTTTATATACTCTGATAACTTTTTTAATAGGAAACACAATTATTGATATAATTATAAAATGTAATACAAAGAATCCTATAATCCAAAACAGCTTTTTGTATCGAAATACTATTTATGATAATATTTAAAATTGTAGCAATATCGTTTTCAATATAGAGTTTTGATATTATATAAATAATAGTATATCAAAATTTGAAATCGATTAATTGAATGGTTATTTAATTATGAATTTTTGAAAAAGGTAGGTTGCTTAGGCGGTATGGGTTTTTAGGGTGGTCCATATGTGGGGTAGTTGACTTAGTAAATTCAGTTGAGCAGGATGCTCTAATTCTAAAAGTGATTTAAGATTCGAAGACCTTTAAACTGAGCTTTTGAAGCTATATACCTAAAGTAAGGTATGGGTAGCCATACTGTAAGCGACGATGCATATTTATAGATGGTGGCTTTTCCGAGGCATATCTTAGCAGTGTAGTCAATAATTAAGCAGCTGAACTAGTGCACTGATTGAACTTGCAGTTTAGTTTGGTAAACCCAAACTGCCAGTCGGTTTAGTTTGATGGAATCAAACTGCCAATTGAGCTACAGCCTCCTAAACTGCCAGTTTCCCAACTGGTTCAAACTACTGACTACGTTGTAGCTTAGTATGATGGAATCTTTTGCCTTGTCAAAATGTCATTTCTCTACAACCACGCAACTGCAACCAAAATTCCGTGGCCTGAGAGAACAAAAACAGCAGCTCCGCATGCAAGAAGTGATGGCCAACTTCGCTCGATAAGTCCCGCATTCTTCATATCGCCGATCAAATACAGTAACCATAAAATCCCAGCCCCAAATGAAAACACTTGATCGGATTGGATCAGTCTTCTCATAGCTTCAGGAAAAGTAGCTTGGTCGATAGCTCTCGGATAATATAAAGTCATTGGCGAATAAGGGGACGTCCAATTCACTTAAAAATCCAAGCAACACCAGATACGAGAGCGAAAATCTTGACCGTGACATGGGCTGCTTGGTCATTCTTTGCATGGTTGGTCTTGCTAGCGATGGTGTATCCAAGGATGGTTTGACTGACACCAAACCAGATAGGAAACGTTGCCAGAACCATATCCACCAATACCGTATTGAGATGGTGCTTCCACACTACATCATGAATATAGGAATGTAAGAGAATGCCGATATGGTGAGGATGATGAATCTGTTGGAAGGGGCATGTATATCATGAAGACGGGGTCGCCTTAGTGTATCGGGCGTGGATGTGATGTAATGAAGGTAGAAGTATATTGGCGCGATGACACCAGCGCTGAGCACTTGCATCGAAATACCAAAGACCACGGGACTAGAGGTCAGTTATGTTAGATGGTTTAATGTGGTCGATTTATACTCACAGGTAAGATGGGGTCCAATGATTGACAAGACTTGTAAGATTCGATCATCCAAATGATGTACACAAGGCTGACATCCAGGAGAAAACTAAACATCTGATACCAGGCGACTGGGTCAACACCGAATGCTGAGGGCCCAAATGCAACGGATATTCCTCCAAAGATCTCATCGAGGAAGCCAACACCATAGAAGCTTTGTTTGATAGGAATATCAATAGAGTTCCATGATATACGTCCTGTGGGAAGAATCTGTTCCAGGTGAAGTAAAACATCTCCTCGACCCATACACATAAGACACCCGATTGAAAATGCGAGGATTGGTAAGCCTATAATGGCCCGAGTGATTTTGTTACTTGTCATATTGTGAAGCATTCTTCAGATAATGTAACAAACGATCGAGTGAGTTGCTATGCAAAATGGGACGGAGGAGATGTTGGAGTATTTCATGGAACAGATCTAGAGGGCTTCTTGCCAAGAGAGAGAGATTCGACACCGGGTAGTCGATCCCGCACATTTCCTATATCTCCTCTGCATAATGCTTCGTGTATATGATGAGATATCATTTGGGGTGTCTTGAAGAAGGTATTGAACCGGAATACGAGCTGCTAGATGCCAAAAGCGGTGAAATTGGTCACGGGGCGTTCAAAGGTCCGAAGTTTATGCAGAAAGGATAATATATCAATGAATCCTTTCTCTTTATCTTTCTTTTATCAACATTACAATTATACCATCATCTTCACTGTGCCTCCCAACTGTCTCAAACTCAGCCGCAATAAATGTCTTTCGCAGTATTATCCTAGTGGTTAAGACCTGCATTCTGTGGCAAGTCGAGCTCATCCTTTCGCCAAGTTTAAAATGGCTGTAATTGGAAAATAGGCAGCTTGGTTCGGAAGTAACTTGCGTAATCTTGCCTGCGCCGTTGGAAAGAAGAGAGTCGAGGCAACTTATAAAAGGCACAATGTCACCGTTAGTTGAAGCTCGGTTTTCTATGAGCCAGTTTGAACAAGACGGAAGCTCAGGTGTTGTTTCAGTCATGTGACTTTGCTATAAACGAAGTCATGTTCGGCCCAGTTGTTTCAATTGTCGTACGTTGCTTCAATTTATTCACATGTTTAGTCCTACGTCGTTGTATACCGTTTTAGATTGCCTTCTCGAGAACTCGTTCATTCCAATTCTCTCTATTGAACAGCAATGCCTAAAGGTAGGGGGAGTCTTGGAAAGAAAACGGTGTGATATATCAGGGCTGTGTGCACGATGGTGCTATAGGAAATCGGCAAAACGACCAAGCATCATGTTTCTCAAGTTTTTGGATGATCATGTTGACTTTATATCCGGAAATTAATATGTTGAAGAGTGGCGTGATGATCTGCTACCATACATGTCTTCCAACAAATCTAGCTAGTGCTAAAGAATCTTTCCTACATAGTATCCAAGTTGACTTGGTGGTCAAAGAAACATCGTGTTGCCTCAATGTCCAACATACCGCACTATCATGTACTTCATGCTAAGAACGTATTTGCGATAGGAAACCCTAAGGTATATTCTCCCTGATTCAATGGATGTCAGGAGTGAGCCAACAAGATTACAGACTTTAGGTTTCGGTCGATGTGGAAAGATTTTGCGTTAATACCTGTACGCACCCCACCTTTTCACATACCACAACCTCATCGATCTTGTTTTTGAGTGCTTTGCTTTTGGCGGATCTTGTATAGCTACTCTTCCAATTTGTGACTTCGGAAGGTCTGTGGACCATCTAAAAGCTGTTTAGAGGACACCGTTCATGATATTCTGACCATGGCACAACCTCCTTATCTTAAATATCCACAGACAACGATATCCGAACTCGATGAAGGAAGATCAGATCAACAAGCCATGAAGACCGCTTCCTTCACAGCGAATCACAACTAGGCAATGCAGCTGGCTTTAAAAAGTCTTGTATCTAATAATTCTGTAACATTCTGTACTTTATGGTGGTACAGGTCCATTCTCGTGGAGACATTTTCTGAATCAAGGATCAAATTCCGCTTCTGAGGCTCGCTGACAGCATGGCAGTGCGTGTTTATCGATGTCCTGCGCTTGGTTTACAGCGCGAAGCTTCTTCAAACTACCGATTAAACTCAATCATTCATACCACTTGGTCTTTAGTGGTAATTTACACGACAAAAAGCACCTTGGCTCTCCGTTTCCGCTTCTAACATTTCAATAAACCCGCCAATCGTACATTTCAGTCAAGCGGAGATCATATTCGGTATCTTACTTACTTCCCTCCCAAGCCCCCCACGACTTTTGAAGCACCACTTCTGAAACTGGTCAATTCCTATGGCTGTGGCAAATAATGCTCATCATATTTTGACCTTTTGAAGATCGAGGGAAAAGTCAAAGAGATCAGAAGGGCCACATATCAGTACCTTTTGAGTATGGAAAACTATGACGACGCCGCGCATGATCGGAGCTCAAGGGATCGGATTTGAGTTGAACTGTGAAAGGATGGTACTGCTTCGTACCAGTAGCATTACTCAGATATAGAAAAATGGTCCTGACATCCTAAATCGAAAGGCAGGATTGAATTTTCGTTGTATCAGCACATCATCGAAAACTAGGAGTGACTCCATGCCTCGGGGGGATTTCGTCTGGCAGAAATGCAATTTTAATACTAGATCAAATACTAGATGGGAAAACAAAATCTATCCAGTTTCTTTGGCACCTTTAATCACAATCATGACCCTCATATTGGATGTACCTTTGGGACATGACATATATGAAAGCCGAACCGAAGCGAGCTAGCAAATTCTTTTTATTTGATGGTTATCTGCGGGTGATTTGTGCAATGATGACTGCCATGGGATATAAGCCTTACATATATAAAAGGATACCTAGAGAAAATATTATATCAACATTCCATTCAAGCAGCGGGAGTATTAGACCTTTATCAATACTTTACCAAACCGACCCATCACTCACAGAATACTCAATTCAGCAATACAATTAAAAAGCCAATTCTACTCGTAGTGCCTTAACGTATGGATATGGAATTTTAGACCATTAACAGATCCAAGTCAGTTGCTCATACAAGATCAACCAATACAGTAAATACTGTATACTGGCAACCAAAACAATATGGCATCAAAATGAAGTGTATATATATGATGTTTGATGTTTGATCAGACTCGGAGGTATTTGATGATTCTTTACTTTTGTTTGTTTTGTATGGAGGATGGTTCCGCTTTCAGAGACTCGATCGAAAACTATTCATATTCCTCTCAATTACCCCCGCCATTGATAATACAGGGAGAGACTCATTAACCCGAGGCGGTGGCTATGTTTCTTACTTTTTAGTTATTAGTTGCATCCATCCTTGTGCCTTTCTATCTATATTCAATCTTTTACATATTCCATAAAAAACTCTTCAAACTTATTCTTCCGAATATCTCTGTCCTCTGCATCAACTTAGATATCGAGAACAAGATAAATATGCATCGACCGTGACCTTTTGCATCAAAAACAACGGAAGGGTTGTATCTTATCTAGATGCCCCATCAGATCTCGGTAATTCATTACTAATATTCTTGAGTGTATCAGATGTAGTAATAGTGATATATTATTATCAAAGTATAAATTAGATATAAAAAGTAAAGCAGTATAAGCCAATGTTATGGTTACAAACCAAAGAATCACTTGATATAGGCCGATTCACTATTTTTCGGCAAGTAAAAAATGATATATTCAAGAAGAGGTTTAGTGTATGCAAAATAAAAGAAATCTAGGTAAATTTTGCGAGAATCCGAGTTCTGAAACAAAAAGAAAAACAATGTAAAGACCTGAGAGTGGGATACAAAAAGTTCAATGTGAAGGAAATGCAGAAGTATATCTCTAGAAGCTCATTAGACACATTTACATATACAAGGGAATCTTATCTATTCTGATTATAGAGCAACTCCTGTGAGGGGAAAGAACGATCTAGATCCGTACAAGATCGCTTAGAAATTCACTCGCAGTACCTCACCTCCGGAGAATAAATTAACCCGAGGTTCCATGCAAGAAATTTGGTGGCTTGCTGCGTTTGAGCAGCACATTTTTGAAGTGTTGTATCCGAGGACTCCAGCTTGCGATTGTTCCTCTAGGCCCCCCCACAGATTTAACATATGGAGTTGAGAATCCCCTGCGGTAGGTACGGATCTATTCCTTGATAACTTTCAGGAATCATAACTTCAAACACTTGAGATGAATTGCTAGCATTATTAGCTTATTATCTAATCGTTTCTTTGCAAATTATATACATCGGCTCATGTACTTCAATGTGCCCTTCTTAATTTCGCCAACAGTTCAAAATGCAGCTCCCATCTCTAGAGGTCCTTGCCTCTTGGCCAGCACCGAACTATGTCGACCCCGAAACGCGTGGAAATGCCGTCCTAATTGTCAATGTGATATTATTTCCCGTGGCTCTGTTGATTGTACTTATTCGGCTCTACACTCGACTTCAAATATCGAAGAGTTTTGGATTAGATGACTGGCTCATTGCTGCAGCTATGCTTCCATCGACCACATTCGCTGTTCTTGCCATTCTCGCAGAGGAAGCTTTCCAATTCAATCGACATGTGTGGGATCTTCCGACGTCGCAGGTTACGTTTGGCTTGCAGTACGTCATGATTACACAAATTGTCTTCACGCTTGCACAAACTCTCACGAAGTGCTCTATGCTGGCTTTGATATATCGCATCTTGTCAAATGGGAAACGTTTCAAGATATTTACTATAGCAGCTACAGTTATAATCGCAGTCCAAGGCATGATATATATCCTCGTTGTCATTTTCCAATGCCGGTGCGTTAGCTCAAGTCTTCATACTCTTTATACCTCAGTGTACGTAAAGCTCACTGAATGATAAAACAGATCACCGTCTCGTTACTGGCTCATAACGTTTGCTCCCCAGCCAGAATGCATCAATCAAACAGTTCATGTCACGTTTGCTGGAAGCTTGAATACTTTGACGGATTGTCTAGTCGTCCCATCCCAAAAATTCTTAAACTAAAAATTTCTCGACGCCAACGTCTCGTCGTCATCTTGCTGTTCGCCGCCGGATTTCTGGTGTGTGTTGCTGGAGCCGTAAGGACTTATTACACCCATGTAGAATTAACTTCGGACGATGCAACCTGGGATACTTATTATGTGTGGATAAGTAGTTCTGTCGAACTTTATGTTGGTATAGTATGTGCCTCATTTCATTTCTACCCGTTTTCACTTCGCCGTATACTTTCGTTCAAATCAATCTATATCATGATCTCGCAATATGGAGTGAAATATTCTAAAAGACAACCAGATCGGTGCCTCAATTCCCGCCACTAAACCGTTCTTCAAACGCTATATACCCTTCCTCCTCAATCCCTCTCTCAGCTCCAGTCGCAATAATCATTACATCATCTCCTCTGCCGACAAGGGGCCTTTCTCAGGATCCAATACCAATACCAACGTCACACCTCGAACCTCACGCACATCACGAACATTATCACAAGTTGATGTTGAAATGGGTGAGATTCACAATCGAGAAATGAGAACGAAGAGAAGTTCGAGGAATCTGGATGCCATTGAAGAGGTTGGGGGAAGCGATACTAGTATTTCGAGTTTTGTGAATATAGGAGGTGAGGGTGAAAGAGAGAGAAAGAGCGATGACTCTGAAGGGGAAGTCATGGGTATGGGGATGAGAGATGGCGCTGTGAGTCCAAGGAGTGGGGATACGTTTGATTATAGGAGGACTTCTAAGGATGAATTGATTGATGAGGTGGATGTAGGTGTGGCAATACCTTACAAGGCTCATCTTCCGCGATTTTCTAGGTGACGAGTAGCCCTAGATAAGTTATAACGTGGCTGGCGGTTCAGATTAGGTCTCTCGCATGTGATTTTGAGTTAGTCTGAATATTTGGAGGCTCATGTAAATGGAGAGAAGAAGAGATGAGAGAGGTATTCATATTTATCGGTATCATAGGGCGTCGAAAGGAGCTGTTGGTTGATACAAAAGCGCATATATGAGCAAGGGGTTTAGGCGTCGACAAAATCACCTGTAGATAGTATTTTTTACGTTTTTAAAAAGGTAGTTCGTAATGTCAACATCTAAACATAAAGAAGAGATACATTACTTCACGCTCCTTACTTTGCCGAGTCACCACCCACTGGCTTTTTTCCCCGGAATAATCTAGTAGCTATCAAAATGGGCTCCTGATCACTGCCTCAGCAATACGTGCATATTGCAAAATACTACGGACTTCCCCTTTCCACATCTGAGCGCTTTTCTGATTTTTCTGCTACTATCCCATTATCATTGCCACTACTGTATAACCAATCCATCGTCATCATACCTATGTATCAAGTAGTTCTGAGCCGAACAGTGAATACATTTATATTTGGGTTTTGTTACAGATCATAAACAAGATCATAAACGAGATCTGATCTAGTGGCTGCTCATCTAATCATCGTTCTAATATGCATTCACTTCTCTCGGCTACGACGGAATATTGTTGAAAGGAACTATAGCTAATTGATTTCATCTTATCTTGGCTTTTACTCTCTCGATTAGCATTGCAATTTCACAAGATAGTTGTGGCACTGTACTTGTTCCTCTTGAATGCCACTACTGGCTTTCTCTGACACTCATTTACTAATTCTCTCTCCTTCATGCGTTTTTTGTCGTTCACGCCTCTAGTGTATAGGTTCATCTACCTCTTTTGTATCTTCCTTCCTCATTCATCACCTCTCACTCACTTCCTCATTGGCCTCCCTTTCATTTTCTCATGCAATCCTCTTTATTGCCTAACCCCGACTCTGTCATTCATTCATTCACCTCTCCTTCTTCATATCATCGCTAAGTTCCAACTCATTCACCCAATTACTTCCCTTCCTATTAATATTCACTTCCTTCATCTATCCTCCAACTCTCTCTCTTTCACTATAACCGCGAGTTCTAATATTCCCCCCTTCCCCCCAACTTTCTCAGCTATATTCACTTCTCCCATCTATCTTTAACCAGACTATCCGAGCCTCATCCATTTGAAAGTTCATTTCACTTTTTGATTAACTGATCAAGCCCTCACCCATCTCTTAGATTCTTGTTCATTATATCTTCTCTCTTTCTAATATACCTCTTCTTCTACTCGTAGATCTTACCTTCCCCATTTACCCCCATTCACCTTTCTCACTCTCCCACATCCCCTACTCCCACGCCTCTCTTTCACCCCTATACATCGTTGCCTCATAACCCCAAACTCAAACTTCCACATCACCACCACCACAAATCTTCAAACCAGCAAACTACAATCCAAACCACCATCCAAACAACCACCAATTCATATTCCCCCACCTCTACTTACCAGTGCTCTTCCTCTACTAACGTAAAACCCTTTGCTTTTCCCTTTAATCACCCGTTACTCTTTATATCGATATCTATATTTCTATCTCTATCTCAACTCTATACCACTTCACTCCATTATCTCCCATAATTACCATCAATCATTACCGCTCTGGCAGTTATATACTCGAGTAGATTCCATTCTGAGTTCACCTCCTCCAAGTTTATTAATCACATATTAATCTTAATCATATATCACTACTACGAGTAAGATGCTAACATGTATTTTCTTTTCCTCACCTATCCACATTGGATAAATCAATAAGATTTAAGCCTATTGCCACCTAAACCTAGTGCTAGATATTCTTCTTGTATTTTCTAGTTGAACTTTGCTTTTGCTCAAGTACTCCTATTTTTTTATTTAATCGAATATACAAACGTCTAACATCTAACATCAAAACCAAAAAGGTCTATACCATTACCACATAATAAATATATTCCGCCAGTACGAAATACCGTGACTGGGACTTTCCTTTCCAAACATCGACATATATCTACTCAAAAACCAAAATTCTTTCCCCAACAAGTACTCAGATTTACATATGACAATATCTATCGATATCCACTTCCCCAACCCCTATCTCTCCCACAACATTCTTAATTTCCCTCTCATACCCCTCCTCTATTTACCTTTATTTTCCTTTTAAATCCTTGGAATTTTTTCTCTCCAAAAATACAAAAGAATGATCACTAGCGAAACCTCCATATCTCTCCCTAAAAGGAAACACGCTAGCACACACTGTGACCAATCAAGATCCCCTAATAATCATATACTATACTCAAGTAGCGTGATAGAACAACAGTACTCATCACCCAATCATGTAACTAATCACCTACCCACCCAACAATCCACTCACCCATCTTCAACCACCAATTCTCCTCTCCAAATTTCAACACTTAAATCTATACTCAGTAGATATACTCGAGTACATATGGTATACAAAGATATATCATGGTATATCATAGTATAGCAGAGCGGACCGTGACCGTGACTGCGACCGAATCATGTATGGAAACCCAATGCAGCCAATTCTCCCAATTCTCCCATTTCCCCTAATTTATCTTATCCATCAATAGATTTATCAATCAATCAATCAATCAATCAGCATCCATTCGAGTCTATACATCATACTACACTATATGATATTACACAACTCATACATCCCACCACATCACACCACATATCAAAACCCCACCGTGATCAAACCACCCTTCAAACTTCAAACTTCAAACCTCAACCATCAATAAAAATCATACTTTCGACCATACATATCATGCCGCCCATGAAACCAGGTTATAAACTTATAATTAGCCTACTGCAGATTTGAAAATATTAGGAAGAGGAGCCCTCAGACCGGGGGTATCTTAAAATCCAAGCCGCTCCTGCTGTGCTAAATTTGACTCTTGTACTATTACTTTGAGATGAGATGAGATAGGATGGGATGGGATATAGCTATTTTGAATACTACTAGTAGTATCGATCGATTTTGAATATGGGAAGTTTTACGATACGGTTTAAATCTATTGCTAGTACGTACTACGTAGTGCAATTGAAAATGTGAATGTCGAATGCGTACACTTTTATCTACATGAGATTAAGTTATCTCGAGATCTTTAACCTAGTAGATAATCCGAATTCGAATTCGAGGGTGTCTTTTATACGTCTCGAGACACGTTATATTATGGGACGAGATAATATACGATAAAACCTCATACTCATGGAGTACCGTTTAGAACAATAAGGTCATCCGATTCTATGCTCCGAGTCCCAATGATATATCCATCCACAATTGACATCTCCAAAAAACCAAATTATATAGTCAGCTCCTAGTCCTACAGATAATCTAAACATCTTGAAGATACATATATCCAATATCATGCGATCAACTCGAACACGGCATACTTGCTATATACAAACACACGATTTGGCTGCCCTTGTCCTGAATTATCGTGAATCATATGCTAACTAGCATGTAACTTTACAACTTGAGGAAGTATTGATTATATGTTGACTTTAACAGTTAATGCATATGAAGAACTAGAACTGAGGAGAAGACTGTGATCATAAGAATATCGATCACCAGGGAGCCCCGACGATGTCATCGGAGTCGCCGCTATCAACGACGGGTGATTCTTTTTGTACGAGCAAGCCGAACTAGTAGCCTGTCTGGTGCGGAAGTTTTTATCATGGGGTAGACAAGATATGTGATCGTTCGAACTGGCACGCTGCCGACCGAATACTATCCGTTCGGGTCTGCGGAGACGACCATCGGGTTGAAGAATAGTACTTTCAGAAAATTGTGACATTGAGGACTTAGGCCACATAATCGGAAGCATCAAGTCCCGATAACTTTGCTTGCCGTCTATTGGCTTCTAGACTAATATTTAGTGATAGTGTGAAAGGTTTCAAGTAGAACATTTGGTCATCATTCCACTTGAGAATCAGTCACGGGATCAAGAATTCCGTTCAATTGATGAACATGAAGAGTAACAGTTTCGATGGAAAGCGGGGAGGGAAGAAGTTCCGAAGATCGATGTGATATTGTGTAACTCTCCAACACGTAATAAAGGTGAGAGAATAAACTGCCATGCTACTAAAATAACTAAATAGACAAAAATCAATTCTTTGTACGAACCTACAGATCTCAGACCTCCAGATCTCGTGGCCAAAGTGGCTTATAACTTAATCTAGTGTGACTGAATACCAGATCATTGGAATAGATGGGATTTATACTGAAAAGCGTGCGACCTTGTGTTCTGTGGAACAAATAGAAATTACTCCTTCTAGCGAGTATGTACTGTAGCTGGAACGATCACTGCAATCCAAATGACGCGTATGTTTAAGGCTGAGGGTTCAGAGAACAAAAGAAAAAGCAGAACCCCGGCACAGAAACAACTGATCAGAACTATCTGGAGAGGTGATTGGTGTAAATATTGTAAAAGTCGATAGAAGTCATGAAACATTAGCCTTGTCGTCCCCTGGAGCATAACTTGTTCACGTAGTACAGCGATAGGATGCTGTCAGATCTCCCCAAAATGGTACAGATGACGATCGGTGGACTGCTTGATCTACGATCGACAGCCATACAACGATACGCCCGAACGGCTACAGATTCCGAGGCGGGCTATTAATTTAGGACATCTTCGAATGGGTAAAGATCTTCAATCTAATGCCAAATTTGCACCTCCTTGCCGTCCCTTGTCAGGTCAAGTGTGATCGAATTTGGATAGAGGATGTTTTCTTGTGAAGAATAGAAGGAATATAACGAAGCAATACCCGTGCATTTTGTATGAGTATCATTTGTTGTAATTCCAGACCTGGTTTTTTTGGGACCAACATACATTTATGTTCAGAGTGAGGTAAGTTCTAGAACCATAATTGGAACCAAGAACTGACATCATCCGGAGCGGGCCGAAGATATGTGTGTCAAGTCTCCATTCGGGTGGAACCCGAACAATAAGAAATTCTGTCATGCAGACAACTTGACACTTGATGACTTTCATAGATCGAAAAATGATAGATAAGATTCTTATGCAATATATCAACGGTGAACAATGTTGTGAAACTACATTGGTTTGTGTTGTACAAGAAGTGCAGCCTTTCCCCCATGATATATACTTTTGGTGGACAGCCACAACCACAACACTTGAGAGAATTCAGCTATCCACACTACTGTATATATCAGCCTGGTAGTCAAAAGTACCTGCACGACATACACGTGTGCTCAACTTACCGCTCGTACAGGTAGATGAACAAATTTACTTCGCGCATGCGGATGATGGGGAGTTTTCCGAAACCAAAAGCCATCTCAATGTCCAATGGACCGACCATTGGGTCTCGTATACCGAAGTACTACGGGTGTATGCAGATGAAAAGCAGTTGTATATGGTATTGGGCAAGCATCCGAGAATACGTTAAGGCCCTCAAGAAGCAGTTCATTGTCTGTAGATCAGTTCAACGTTGAGATGCTTCAATGTGTCGGAGGCCCCAAAGTTTCCTTGTTCGTAAATCATTTCAATATTGAAGTGCCGCGATAGCAAGAGACTTCGAGCACATAACTCGACAGAGGAGATCGAACTGAAAAGGTATTCTGGTGAAATTTGGGGGATGTAATCGGACCTGAGAAGAGAAGATAAGATAATCTCAAAGTTCTGGCTGGCCACCGGCTGATTTATCCGAATACGACTACTCGAGTACTTGTACAGTACCAAGTACATAAGTACCGACTTGACTGATAAGCAAAGCGCCTGTTGAGTGATCCTTAATAGAACCACCCTTATCCTAGTTGAGCTGCGTAGATTTTACATACAGCATCGACGAGTAAGGGATAAGAAAACTGCAAGTGCGAAACTGTCTTGAGACTGGTTATCAACCTTGATGTAGGCAGGCAGGTGGACTTGCAGGTCTGCAGCCTTCCTTCCTCGATGCTCCTTGACCGGCGGCCAATTACAAATTCACTGTTCAAGGAGTGCCCATATAGCTTTAATTCGTAACGTCATGGTCGTTGAACCATATTCAGAACCCCCCTCGTTTCATCCACTCGGGACTACTCAGTACTCGCTCGTAGAAAAAGTGTTTGTATCACTCCTTTCTAGTTACTGTTATACAGTTATACTCGAGCATGTACCGTATTGTACCATTGAATGTATCCATAAATGAGATGATATATGAGATAGGACGGAAGGGGGACGTAAGCTATTTAAAAGATAGGCAGAAAGAAAGATAATAATCAATGGAAGTACTCGAGGAGTACAGTCTCAGGTGGAGGAGGTGATAGATATGCGAGGTTCGTTCTAATCATCGACCACAAAGTAAGTAACCAAGTAACCAGCCTGTTCATTGCAGAGTAAACCGGGCCGAGAGATCCTAAAGAGAAAGTCTTCCTCGAATTACCCTCGAATTACCCTCGAAGCCCAAGGTGAGAATTGTACTCGGACTTTGTTACTGTACAGAGTACAGTACTCGTAGAAGGGCCCTACTCTGAGTACTTACTACTCACAATTTTCTCGCGAACCCTTCCTTCATTTTTCATTCTCATTCATTCCCTTTTTATTATTGTAACTTTATTTTTAATTCTTTTTAATAAATCATTTCCAAGTTCCAATTGACCAAACAGCTTTGATCTCTTCACACCTTTCACCTCCACTTCATACGTCTAGATGCAAGATGCAACCATGCATTGTACTCACACTCTCTCTTTCCTCTTCTGCTGCTCGTCATGAAAAATGTATAAGTACTCTACTGTACGCACCCGCCGGAACCGGTCTTTTTGAGATACTATGAGCTTCTCGACACAGGCGTCAATGACAACTCCTTCAATTCGGCATCACTGACTACCTCTCATCAAAAAAACAATATATTTCAGACGAAACATCATTTATATATGATTGCGATTCGAAACGTTGTTTTGTTAAGCTCCTCAGTCATAAACATCTGCGTTTATTCTATTGATACGGAGTTACATTACTTGTACAAACCGAAGTTTTGCATTCTTTTATAATTTGAGTCTTTGGCTTCTGGTAAATAAATCTCTCGTTGTACTTCTTCGAATACTCTTCGTACAATTGCTAATGCATGTCATCTTCGTAATAGAAAGGCAATGGCGTATCATTCCCATGCTGGGCCATCAAACCCGAATCTTCGACCTCCCCCTCCGCAATTTCAGCAAGGATCCGCAGGTTACGGTAATCCTCCCGATGGAGACGAAGCTCAGGAACCCGGTGGCTTTGATACCCTCAACTGGTATCGACATTACATGCTGTGCCATGAATACTTTCTCGACAGAGCTCAACATGATTACTATGTTCAAGCCGTAGCAGCCTTTATAAACATACAACTTCCGTTCCAAAGACAGCCATACCCAGTCAATCGAGCCTCAGCCTCGTGGTCTTTGAAGAATCTGACCGATCGTCCCCAGGAGCAAGATCACCCCCCCGGTTATCCACAGCCGGTTTCCCTAATCCCGTATATAAAACGATTGATTGTTACTGGTCATGATGATCATCGGATTCTGGGAACGTGGTTCGGGTCAGATTGGATTCAAGGAATAGGTACCATCCACGAGATGGAGCGACGCAATTATCTTTTCGCATCGAAGAGTAAAGAATGGCTCGACGTAAAGAAATACTACGATGATTCGCCAGCAGCGGAACAGTCAGTGCCTTATATGATCCCTCTTCCGCAAGTCAAAGAGGTCGAACTTCATCATGCAGATGAAGCCTGGAGTAGTTGGATGGCCATGCAAGACTGGGTAATTGGTCCCAGGGCCCCGGAAGGTCTGTTGCCGCCACCACGTTTACGCTCGCCGCACTACAACTCGCCACGGATCAAGAGGGAGAGTGATTTAGATGATTGAGAGCTACAATACAAATACGGATCGGTTAGGGATTATTCAGGGATCTCGACTCTGTCCTCACAGGAGTGTCGAGGTGATTTTACATGGCAATGCAATGAGAATAGGAGTTATAGATATCAAGGAATCCGGTAGGAACTCGAGGGTTGGGACATTTGTGTTCTTGGGCTTGTCGCAGGTCCTTCTCTACTGTCCTATATATTAGAATTAACATACACTTGGAAGAATCAATCCACTAATACCAAAATCATGGGTGCTGCTCATTGCAGTTTGAAATAGATATCAGATTAATCCAAGTTGAGAAGGCTGAACCCTTCGTGGACTAAGACGAGGCTGAGATAATATGGCTCGCTAATTGGTCGCCCCCGCACTTTACATGCATTATTAATATCAGTACCGGTAGTCCATTCACAACCATTAGCTGACCCTAAATAATTATAGATTCACTCACAAACATCCTTTCTTTACTATTATTATTATTATTATTCAACAAATTTGTATTCTTAACTTTATTTCTTAAATTCCTTAACCTAACTTAGAGGCCTTTGAGTTGTGTGCAAGACAGGTTTCATGGAATTTTACTAATTTATATTTGACTGTACAATTCAAAGATGACCGCACAGGTTGCCATCGAGAGCTGGCAGACGTTGCTGAACAATAGCCTTGCCTCGAGGCTTGACCCTGAACCTTTCACTGACTACATTCGCATCCTATCCTCGAGAAATCCACTACCGTCTTCCTATATATGCGAGATATTCCTACGGCCCGACAAATATAATGATACTGTTATCGATCCACGAGTATTACGTTATGTACAAATATTGTTAGCGGAGGGATTGGTTGATTGCGCCGGGATTCTTCGAGGTCTACTAAAATATTCCTCGCTTTGGAGTTATAGGCAAGATGGGCACATGCAAAACGAAGCCAATAATGGTGTGGAGAAGGATAAAAGAGTGAAGGAAGGGAATAAGAGGTGGAAAAAATCATATTCTGCCGAAGAGATGATGTTGTACCGGCTTGCGAAAACAGTTTCTACTGGTGTAAGGCCTAAGAATGTTCAAGAAGCAGTCGATTTACTGGTGGTATCTGTTCAATGGATGGATATGGTTGCTGTGGGTATGGGACAAGGGGCGCACGAAATATTGGATCTGGAGGCACATGTCGAGGAGATCGGGATGGTGGGCATGGCTTTGGGAACTCTGATGGTTGCCGTGGTTGGGAATGCAAAGATTCTAGGAGTTCTAGAAAAGGGTCGCTGCCCAAAAGGTAGGCTAGCTTTATGCTGATGTCTCAATACCACGACCCAGAGGCTTACGTTAATCAACAGGGACCGGAATGGACCTCGGAAAAGCTATGGCTGGGTTTGTTCCTCTGTTACTCCAGAGCTCCCCGCAGAATGCACAGCGGTTAGATGTTTTCCGAAACCAGACTCTGATCACGATTCTACCGGTCGACAAGAAAGAGCGAGCTGCCGATGCCGAGATTAATGAGATCTTAGATTCCACAATTGGGATGAACATTGACAGCATCGTGATTGACGATTTGCCAGTTGTCAACTCTCGAGCTGGTCTTTACATCTATTTGAATTCTCTTGTAAGCACATCCGTGTTAGAACGAGAATAAGTTATTTGTACTGACCATTGCAGCTTGTTGGTAGACCTCTTATTGACGATGACGCGATTTTTGCCTATTTACACAATAGATATCAGGTATGCCAACTTTGTTGTCCTGCAGAATCTTTACTTATCATTTCAAGGGAGATGTCCAATCGACGACAGTAGATCTTATACTTGCATCGTTTGATGTCTTGGCCAATGCAACCTTTCGAAACGAAGGGCAACAAACGACAACTATACTACGATCATTTTTGATCAATAAGGTTCCCTTGCTCGTTTCAACGCTTGCAGCATCCTTTTTTCCACCTCTCACTTCAGAATTTTGTATCACCGAAGCTTTAAGTCATGTTGATACTAATGCGTTTCCTACGCTTTCTACTCTATTTCAAGAGTCGAGTAACAACGACATGTTTTCAGATTCTGTCAGACAAGACTTCTGTTTCGCTTGCTGTTTACATGGCTTGATCCCAGAATCGAGTATCGAAACACTACTTGGCGATATACCTATGCAAAGTCTACCTGCTGGAGGAAGGTATTCTAAGCAGAATCTCGTCCAGCAATGTTTATCTGACTCAGAACGAGCCGAGGGGCTGATTTCAGAGTTGGAAAACATGGATGGAAATGCTGGTGCTGTTAGTCAAGCAATTGTAGAGGTATGTGACTCGGTTGACTCCCGTAACCACAATTAATCGTTGATAGGTCATCAAACACATGTGCGGCAACAAAGAAACAATGACATTAAAGACCTTGTGTAGTCAACTAGCACGTAATCCATCATCTTTGGATATCATGCTTCTATTTAATGAGCCTACATCGTTTCTGCAGCCTATCTGCGAGCTACTTGATAACTGGCGTTATGATGAAGACCAGGGAGAATATCAACCTGTTTACGAAGAGTTTGGATCGATATTACTTCTTGTTGTGTCGTTTACACATCGCTACAACCTTTCAACTGTTGACTTGGGAATCAAAAGCCCGGCGGAGTCATTCGTAGCAAAGCTACTTGTTCAAGGTCATCTGAGTCGAGCTTTGGAGCCATTAGCAGAGCAAGACCAAAATCATTTGGATGGTTGGATCAGAGGGCTATTTGAGCCAGAAGAAGGGGGCGGACTTGGTGATGATCTGATGTCATCTTGTCCACCACAAGAGTTCTACCTTTTGGTGCCCACTTTGTTTCACCATATCGTTCTCGCACTCAGTACGGAGACTCTTTCGGAAGATGGTTTAAAAGGTGGCCTGGAATTTATGGTCGAACCCTTTCTACTACCTTCTCTGATACCGGGCATCACATGGCTCTCGGCTCATCTCTGGGAGGCACGTCCTCAAGCCACTTACATTCTTCAGATTCTGTCGGCTCTAATCAAAAATCCCCCGTCCATTTCGAACAACATGGAAGCGTCCCACCTGCTCAACTCAATCCTCAAGATCGTGGCCAAGAATCTTGAGCAAAGTCTTCGATGGCTGCAACGGGCGGAACCCCAACGTCATGACATCGAACCAGTATCAAAAGCACTGGAGTCAAATCTAGGTTGGGAACGAAGAGGTGCTAGTAAGCACACCGAGTTAGAATCATGGACGGCAACAGCTGGGGGTGGACTGGCTGCTAGTATCAAACAAACTATTGCTACCCTCGTTCAATGCGGCCTTCAATGGGGCCGCAACCCTGGTATGCATATCATGCCAGCATCATATACACATCGACAGATTTTGACCGGAATGAAAATGCTCGGTGCAAAAAGGTTACTGAGTACTATTGTTGACGAAGTGAAAACACAAACCGAAGCGGGTAATGGAAGCGTAGTATTTGACATCGCCATTTCGTTGATCTGCGCTCCAGACGCTACAAGTTTTGTCTCGAGCCCAGGAATAGATATTTTGAGTGGCAACGCACCACAGCCGCTCCAACGTCGATTGACTTTGAGGGAAGCTTTGAAGGCAGAAGCAAAAAACATGCCGAGAGTTCTCAAGACTGATACTTTTCATGCGGAGACTGTCATCAGGTTATATAGGAGAGTTGAAGCACAACTAGCCATCCAACAACAATTACTACAGCATGATGACGGTCTGGGTGCTTTGAATGAAGTTATGGGAGATGCAGGTTTAGGACCAGCCGATCAACCAAGTCTCAGTATTGATGACATGGGCGCCGGTGGTGAGGAGTTGATGATGATGGGTGGAAGCGGCCATAGTGGCGATCTACTGGATGCTTTTGGGGGTGATGGTCTGGGAGATGGAATGGGATTTTAGATGTCTAATCTTGCATGGTTTTGGGAAAGGGTAATGGGAAAGGGGAAAGGAATATTTCGGATCTACAAAATCGTGAGCATTTGTGTTCTATGTCGTATATATTGCTGAGGAGATTATCATGCCGGGTTACTATTATTAACGATTATGACATCTACATACGAGAATTTAAGTACAACTCAAATGTTAATTAGTAACGTGCCTCTGTGCCTCGGATATGCTGCACTATGAACCAAAAAAATAAAATGTGAAAACAGCTCTGTAGCGAAGGGGGACAATCACGTGGATCTGCGATTATCTTATCTCCGGCAGCAGGGATTAGCGTGACGCTAAGATAATGAGAAAATTGTTTTTCGATATCGAATTCTTGAATCAAGAGAAGAAGAGGTAACTACGCATTTCGCGCAATAATATAAACCACTTTACAACAATGGTTGCCAAAAAGAGAAAGGCCTCTAGGCAGATGCCCAAAAGCGACAAACAGGATTTCGACAAGTCTAAAGGCAAAGTGGCCTTCAATTCATACGAAGATATCGCGGACTCAGAGGATGAATTTCATATCAACAGAGACAAAGTACTGTTGGACCAGGAACCTCATGCCAAACGTCAGAGAAAGTCAAGAGATGAAGGTCAGATCAATTGAAAATGTTGGACTTTACAGCGACTGATAGCTTTTCCAGATGAATTAATTGAGCAGTCGGACGAGGAAATCTTAGGTTACTCGGAGGAGAGTTCAGAGGAAGAGGAAGAGGTCGAAGCTCCAAAATCGAAGAAGAAGTCCAAGGCGAAACTATCGGATGATGAGGGCGCCGAAGAGGAAGAAAACGAGGATGCTGAGGGATGGGGATCTTCGAAACGCGATTACTACGATGCGGATAATATCGAGACGGAAGCGGATGCCCTGGAGGAAGAAGCAGAGGCTAAACGATTACAACAGAAAAAGCTACAGAAGATGTCAGAAGCCGATTTTGGCTTCGATGAGAATGAATGGCTAGGCGAAGGAGGTGACGAGGAAGAGGGAGATGTGGTGACAGAAGTTTTGAAGGATGTGGAGATTACAGAAGATATGGGTCCGGAAGAAAGGTTGAGGATACTACAAACGAGATATCCGGAATTCGAATTTCTGGCAAACGAGTTTGTAGGACTACAACCCATTCTTCAAGACCTACAAAAAGAAGTAGACGAAATGTCCGAAGATGCAATCGAGGCGATGCCTATCCCAGTTGTGAAGGCCAGGGCCTTGGCAGCTTATTTGGCAGCCTTGACCATGTATTTTGCGATTCTCACCTCTCCGGCAAAAGATGGCAAAGGCCAAGGGAAGACTATTGATCCATTAGAGTTGAGAGATCACGCTGTTATGGACAGTCTACTGCAATGTCGGGAGTTATGGTTGAAGGTCAAATCAATTGAAGTTGCAGAGGTGGAAGACAGCTCGGAAGACGAATCAATGGACAACCTGGAGGATGCAATCATGGCAGAAGAGGAGATGGAGACAATCCGACCAACGAAGAAATCTAGGAAGGAATTGGCTCGTGCTACGGCATCTGAAATGGCCGCTGCAAAACGCAGTAGACAAATACAGGAAGCAGAAGATGACTTGGCGGATCTCGATAATCTCGTATCCAGATCCAAGAAATCAAAGAAGGCATCGAGAGCCGTTGTTGAGGCAGATGACGATTCCGATTTTGGTGAAGAAGAATCTATGGATGCTAAGGCTGCGGAAGAGAAGGCCAAGAGGAAGAAGTCACTCAAATTTTACACGTCTCAAATTGCTCAGAAATCGAATAGAAGAGCCGATGCTGGAAGGGGAGCTGGTGGTGATGAGGATCTACCTTACAGGGAAAGACTCCGAGATCGCCAGGCACGACTCAACGTTGAGGCCGAGAAACGTGGAAAGAAATTGGACGAATATGGACGAGGCACGGCTCTTGGTGGAGATAGTGATGACGATGACCAGGCTGTTGCTGGCGAAGTTCGGGATAATGGAGACGAGTATTATGATATGGTCGCACAGACATCGAAGAACCGCAAGGATGACAAAGATGCGAAATATGCAGCGATTGTAGAAGCGAAGAAAGCAGGGAAGTTGGCGAGAGTGGTAGAAGTGGAGAACGATGAAGATGGCAAGAGAGCTATTGGATATGTTATTGAAAAGAACAAGGGATTGGCGCCAAAGAGGAAGAAGGAAGTCAGAAATCCCAGAGTCAAGAAGAGGATGAAGTATGAAGAGAAGAAGAAGAAGTTGGGAAGTATGCGGGCTGTGTACAAGGGTGGAGAAGAGAAAGGTGGTTACGGTGGTGAGAAGACCGGTATCAAGACCGGCTTGGTTAAGAGTAGAAAGTTGTAGGATATTAGCAAAGCGTGGTACCAAAACGACGAAACGCCTTGGCAGGTGGGAAATTGGTGTTCTTACGGTCGATACCTCGGATTAAAAGTGGTTGTACAAATTTCACATGTTTCCATCTACGATATTGAAAGCTCTTCGATATCTTTTTCTTGGGATTGTATGTAACGCAGAGGCGTTGAAATGTCTCGGCTCCGGATGTTGCAGTACTCCCTAATATACAGAAAATACCCTACTGAATGACTAGTGAATTCAAATACTGGGCAGAAGTCCGCACCTCCAGACTTTTCTCGATGAATTTCCAATGGTTGCGGATGGCCTATTTCCCGCTCACCTGTCCAATCTTGCGAACGCAAATCCTATCAGATGCATATATATCGGAGTACTTGTTCCTTCTTTATTTTACACAGTAGTTGGAGTAAGCATATAAGGCCTTCTTCTTGGTCGTTCGTTCCAATGTGATTGAAAAACGTGTTGATTTCTGATATAATGCTTTCCTGGATATCCTTTTTGGTTGGCTTGCTTTGTTTGGGAATGTGTGATGCAGGACCGGTAATTTTGCAAAGAGATTCTCGTCCTGAGGGTGATTGCTGCAATTCGGCAAGTTGTTCTGATTCCGTATCGTAGTTGACTAATAGCTCTTCATTCGAGAAAATTCTAATTCTTCTGCAGTGAGTACATTTCTCTATAAATCTCTTGGGATTGTCTCGATTGAGATCCTTCACGCTCATCAAAACATCTCTTACTCCATCTGCTTAAACAGATGATGCTAATTTCCTCATGTATAGGTTAGGACAGTGTGACTTTGAGTCTGCAAATTGTACGAAAGGTCCTGCTTCGCATCACTTCTCAAACCGTCGCGATGTAGCGCAATGTGGTAGGAGTGCTCCACAAGGAAGCCAAGTATGTCCTTTGAATACTTGCTGTAGCGGTAACGGATACTGCGGGGTACGTACTCCCTATCCTTGCATTTATTTGCACATAATCATCTATGCAAGGTAAATAACCTCACAAAACCCACCCACTAACCACCAACACCACATCACAGACCACCTCCGCCTACTGCATCAACGCCGACCCCATCAACAACAACGCCCCCTGCCAAAGAGGCTACGGCGCCTGCGGCCTCATCAACTTCCCCAACTGCGCCGGCAGCAGCACCGCATCCCACGGTCGCAAAGTCGCCTATTGGCAAACGGGCAGCGCAACCCGTATCTGCAACGCCCTACCCATCTCTCTGGTCCAAACGCAAGATCTATCCCATCTCATCTTCGCCTTCATGTCCATCTCGCCTAGCACATACAAAGTGATCCCGTTCGATAACAGCGTCGTATCTCTCATGTATCCCTTCACGGCTCTGGCGTCCACGACGCTCGCAACGTATATGGGGGTTGGAGGGGGTGGATCAACAGGGTTGGCGGGCACGTGGTCGCTGATGGTGGGGAGTCAGGGGACTCGTGCGACTTTTATTAGGAGTGTGCAGGATTGGTTGCTGACGTTTGGGTTTCAGGGCGTGGATTTGGATTGGGAGTTTCCGGGGTCGGTGCAGGATCGCGATGGGTTTGTTTTGTTGGTGAGGGAGATGAGGGAGATTTTTGATGCGAATTATGGGGGGAGGAATTGGGGGATTAGTGTTGTTTTGTTCGTATTTTCTTTTTTCTTTTTTCGCCCCGTTCTTGGAAGATGACTCCTTCCTTTCCTCTCCTCTCCTCTCCTTTCTTCAAATCAAACCCCATAAACTCACCCCCAACCCCAAACCCTAGACCCCCCGATATATCCACCCTCCAATACTTCGACCCCATCAACCTAGAGCCCGTCACCAATTTCTTCAACTTCATGTCCTACGACCTGCACGGCCCCTGGGAAGCCTCCAATCCCTCTCTCGGCGCATACATCCGTCCCCAGACTTCTCTTTTGGATATCGCGTCTGCGCTTGCGCCGCTCTGGTTCGCGGGGGTTGATCCGCAGAAAGTTAATTTGGGTCTGGCGGCTTATGGGCGCGGGTATGTTTTGAGTGAGAGTGTGGGTGGGAGTGGGGGAGAGGGGTGTGATGGAGTGGGTTGTCCGTATGTAGGGCCTAGTTTGTCGGGACCTTGTACGAGGGAGAGTGGCGTGTTGAGTTTGCGTGAGATTGAGGTGTTGGTGGGGAGGGAGAATTTGGGGGTTTCGTGGGTGGGGGGTGGAGGAGAGGGGACGGCGACAGGGGAGCAGGAAGTGGCGGTTAAACAGTTTGTTTTTGGGGGTGGGAAGCAGTGGATGGGGTTTGATGATGAGGAGAGTTGGGGGTTGAAGAGGGGGTTTGCTGATCGTTTGTGTATGGGGGGAACGGTGGTTTGGAGTTTGGATTTACAGGGGGTGGGGAGGTGAGTGTTTTTTTGTTTTCTTTTTTTTACTTGTTTCTTGGGGGGTTCCTTTTATGTGAAAGTTTTTACGGGGGTATGCAATGAATGCTATCGGTACTGATATGTTGGTTTTAATATAGTGGAGATGGAACTTTTGGGCCGGGATTCTAGGGTATGAGATGATATGGTATAGTGAGATGAGAATGGAGGTGAGCGTAGAGGGGAATTTATTCACGGGGCGACATGATAACATCTCCTTAACACGGTACCTACTACTGTAGCCATACCTATACTCAATACCTCACCTCTACATAAAGAAGAGCAGGGCACAATCACAATCACAATCACAAGTACAAGCACAAATGATGTATAAACAACTGTTTTTGAAATCAAATCAATTATTATACCATACTCATATCATTCAATCTATTCATACCAATCTATCCAATCCAACCATTTCATCTATCCGTCTATCTCCCCTACCCGAGTATTCGAGTACGATTACGAGTACATATAAGCATAAATGCTCTGGTACCTATATATAACACCAAGACATAATACCATTCTATAACACCATTCCTTGATATACTCGAATATAACTACAACTACTCACCTACCTAAAGAATCGTTTTCCACAACTCCATAACTGAACTGGCATACTCAACTAGCATACTCAACTAGCATACTAATACCACAGTACTAACTAACCCTACACTAATATGACTCCAGTTATACTCAATAATTACCTATGAACTATTCGTACTATTTCAACATAATACTACACAGTATAACCATCCCATTCAAAATTCATCCCATCCCATTCATTCCACTCCTAAAACTACTATATCATCTTCCTATATATCCTTTAACACACACCTTACACCCTCACTCCCTCACTCCCTTCTCCCCCCTATCCTCACTTCCTTCTTTCTCCCATTCTATTCCCCTCCCCTTGACGAGTTTTCATTGCCGGTACTAGAGTAGTTAGTTGGTATATTATATTGGCTCCTTGAATAGAAGCCTACATGGCTACACTACAGATCACTGGCGGGAGATTCCTTTTTCTTTCTCTGTTCCTTCAGTGTAAATAGAGCAAAGGATTTCGACAAAACTATTGTATTCTCAACTTCCTCTCTATTTGTGTCATTACTCCTTTTCGTTTCATAACTAATGTACAGCAGTCCAATTATCATTCCCTAACCATACCATTCCATTTCATTCGCATAACTTAATAGCCCCATCTCAATTAATCATCACATCTCATCATTAATCCCATCATCTCATCTCATCTCGTTTCACACACCATATATCCCCATTCTTACCTCTTCTCCACTCCCACCTCTAATTCTTATAATCAATCTTCGTACCAAAAGCCTTTTCAAACCCCGTCAACGTAACCCGATATCTAACATCATTAATCTTAACCTTCTCCACCGCCTTCTTACACCCCTCTTCACTAATATCAATCGTCTCAATCATAGGCTTAATCTTCTTATCCGCCGCCAATTGCAACATAGCTTGAGCCTCTTTACGAGATCCGATATGTGATGCACCGATCTTGCAACCATTGCTGACGAAATCTTGAGCCATTAATTGAGGAAGTGGCTTATCTGGAAGACCGACATTATGAAATTCTCCATTGACGGCGAGGGTAGACATGTAGGATGCGAGGTCGAATTCATTCGTCATGTCTGCACAATTGAGGATGAAGTTAAAGGTGAAAGCGAGTGGTTTGGCCCAATCCTTCTCTTGAGTGGAAACGAAATGATCAGCTCCCAATTTGACAGCCGTTTCTTTCTTGTCAGGGCTGTGGGATAATGCCCAGACTTCAGCACCCAAGGCCTTGGCCCAGAGAAGACCAAAGTGACCCAGTCCACCAATACCAAGAATTGCCACTTTCTTGCCTGGTCCAGTGCCAGCACGGACAAGAGGTGAGTATGTGGTAAGACCGGCACACATCATTGGTGCTGCATCATTAGAAGCAAGTCCATCTGGAACCTTGAAAACGAATTGTTCATGAACTCTCGAATGACTGGAATAACCTCCTTGTGAGAAGATTTGATTTCCTTTGCTGTCTTTCATGGGTTTATCACTGTGGCCTTCGTCCTCCTTGTAAGGTGCCATATAGGTATCAACCATGTCGGGACAGTAATTCTCGTTATCACTCTTGCATTGTGGACACCGCATGCAGGATTGTACTTGGGCACCTACTCCCACGCGATCGCCGGGCTTGACCAATGTTACTTTGGAGCCAACTCGAAGGACTTTGCCTATGATCTCGTGGCCAACACAGAGAGGAGTTGTTGCTAGATCTCCCCATCCACCAGTGATGGTGTGAACATCGGAACCGCAGACTCCGCAGCACTACATTAGATTGGGGAATCAGTAATTGCTTATTAGGAATAGGGTATGGGAAGAGGGGTGTAATCAAAGCTACATCGGGGAATGAAGATAGATGAGACGAAGAAGAGAAAAACGTCAGTGAATCAATAACTAACCTCATTAACGATATCAACATCATGCGCTTCGAAAGTCTTAGCTGGAAACTATAATTCTCGTTAGTAACAATAAACAATGATATCGTATCTCCAAAATCCGGATTGCAGTCCTGATCTGAAAGCTGTTCAACATGATCCAATGCCGATGCCAATGCTCGAAGTAAATTTGAGGTCCATTTGACTTGAATGTTTCAACCAGAACCAACAATCTGAATGGATTCAATGGATCAGATGACTTTGATCAGATATCTCCAAGCCATCCCATGTTCTTCATCCTCGAATCAGAACCCCCTCATCATCAAACTGCCAGTGCAATCCCAATCCGCACCATTGAAACTCTAAAGTGAACATGTATGTAAATGAAATTGTATCCTCTACTTTTTATTGCATACCTTAGTCTTGGAGAAATCACTCCATTTCTTACTCGAGGCAATAGTAAATCCCTCGATTTGTTCGGGAACAGTGGTTGACATTTTCGAGGTGGATGTTTTGTTTGATTTGTGGAAAGATTGATGTTCTGTAGCAGGGAGATTGGTCTTCTACAAGATCGTTGGAGAGTGAGTGCTGTGTTTATTGTAGTATTCAAGCTTGAGAAGTTTTGTGGCGTTGTGGTGTTGTGTATGGTTTTGTTGTTTACTCAACGTATGATTTTCTAATGTTTTCCTGATGTTAAACAAATGCGAGATTGACTTCTTATAGCATTTATATTTCCAAGATTCGAGTATTCAGTAAACAATGAAAAGATCTTATGAAGGCAGGTACATACCTACCTGGCCACCCTATCTACACCCACTCATCCATATGCAGCCAGCCATCCCAAAGGGACAGGAGAGAGTGTGAGTAATCAGCATCCAGCTTTCGAGTGAGGTCATACCTACTAGGTACTTTCCATACCAGCAACTACTATGGTATGATGGTATTGTAAATGTAAAGGGGGAAAGAGCCAATTAGCATGGGAAAGAGCAGATTACCATGTACTCGTACAGTACGAGTAGTAGTTAACAAAACAATGGAATAATTGTATAACATAAAATAACAATATAACCTATACATAGACCAGAACCCATGAAACAATAAATTCAATTATCATTTAATTTCCATGACGCTCCGCTAGCCCTCCGGGGGGCCACTGCCGTGGAGGCTGATGATTCGAAATTCGAGAAGAAAGGGACCAAATCTAATTGAATTCTAGAACAAAGTCTAATGAGTCTAATACAAAAGTAAAGTTTCTATTCATTGCCAAGAAATATCTAGGTCGTGAATCCCGTATCCAAAACATACTTTAATCAAAATCATCGAATCTTGGAATAACTTACTCCAGATTCAGAGTCCATACATTCTTTAGGAGTGATAAGATAACCGGTTAATCGACGTCATGTTGTGATAAAGAAGTGAAGTGGGTAGCGGTATGGTGAAAATGGTGACGTGCGTGAATCGCTTGTATAGACCGTAGCTAGCTACTAGCTACTAGCTCCTAGCTATTAGATACAGCAAATGTTAGGTATGTACCGGTAATAATAAGTACTATGAGATATCTAGGTAAGTGTTCTTTCTTTATGCTCAATTGGGAATCTTTGTATGGAAGGAAAGGTACAGTCATGAAGAGAAGAGAAGAGAAGAGAATGGAGATAGTTTGAAATCTGCGTTTGAAGAAGGCAGGTACATAGATCTTTTTCCTTCTCGCTAATAATCAAGGGCTTTTTCCTACCTACTGATATTATTAATAGGCTGAAGATATTCAATACCTTATCTTCTACTGCCGTTGAAGATCTATATTAATTTGAAAACCCTGCAACAATATCGACATTGTAATCCTCCCTCTGCATCCCTTCTCCTATCCCAAAATCTCGACTTATTCAAGAACATTCAAAAATCTTCATTGTGTATATTCAATATATACCAACACACACTAGTATTCGTCCTCATACATCCATATCACCAAATTAAATGCCTCACATGCCAATTATCCAGATCATTCATCACCACACAAAACTGGTACACGCTCCTTTCGTTCGGTTACGATCGGCAATCACTATTCAGTAATTGTAAGTCAAAGACACAAGACGGACCAGTAATGTTTTTTTTTGAATAGATATATAAAAAACTATCTAGATATCTCCACTACACCGAATGAGTCGAGTCGTGTGAGCTATTTTGCTGAGGCTGGTAAGGATAGGGATGAGATATTTTTCCTCTCTGTTTTCGAGATACACCACACCGGTACCTACTTGTGCACACCCATCATTCACATCCATCACAACAAGCGTTGACCAATTCCCCAATTCCTCACGTTCCCGCTATATCCATCATAACCGATGATCAGCAACACCACAGCCCAGGCACAGTACCGGTACAAGCCGTTTCCTTCTATTCGGCGCGATCATAGCGTTTCTTTTCTTAACCCCTAACCTCCATCTCCATCTCCATATTTTCTCTTCCCTTCCGCCTTTTGCGGAGATGTGGGAGGTGGGATGCCCAGTCTTGGTATCCTTGATTTTGTCTTGTTAGGAAAGGTGGGATTTCTTGGAATGGGATTATGCTTGTTGAAGCAATGTTTGGAATTTGATTGGGTGATACTTTTTTTGAGTACTTCGAAATTGAGTGGCTGGCTAGGGAATTTGAGTTTCGTGGGGTTAGTTGGATTTCTTAGATGATTTATTAAGAGCCAGAGGAAGAGGAAGAGGAAGTGTAAGAGGAAGATTTATTGAGATACTAAGATAATGAGATATGACCTTTATAATGAATGTGAGGAATTATAATAATGACTTTGGTACTCGGTACTTGCTCAGTACTTGGATTTTAATCATTATAGTATTTAGATTTAGATACTAATAGAAGTTTGATCCTTTAATAAATCTTAGATGCTAGGAATCTTCTTTAGTAGTAGTGTCATTTTCAACTTCCTTCTACTCATTACTCGAGTATAGTATAATAAGTCGTCTCTTATTTTGATCATATCATGATTTCTACTCGTAGTTTGATATATTAATTAATACTAATATATTCGTTCACATGTCAACCCGACCCCCTTCATTTCTCGTCTACCACTCAGTACAACTCTGTGTCAATCAATCTTCACGTGCTTCCTTCCCCGTACTCTCAAAAAGTACTTAGCCAATAACTTTTCTTGTCCCACACAACTTCAACTTACCAGTACTACCGGTATCACAATCACAATGGATCCGATATCTTTGAATTTATTTCAATCCGCTGTGAACAGCGACAATCAATTCAATTTGCTAAAGGAAAATGTCGTAAATCCTTCCGAGATCCAATCATCACAACCACAACCACAACCACAACCGCAATCCCCGAGCGCCAATCCGAAAAAGAGGAAACCATCAGATGGAAATGGAGAATCAACAATTTCCGAGAAAAAGAAACGTTCTTCAATCGCATGTATAAATTGTAGGAGTCGAAAAGTACGGTGCGATGTGGAGCGTAGTCAGCGCGTCAATGACGGTGGACAAAAAGTATGCAATAATTGCGTTATTGATGGAATACAATGTCTAGTACCTGGAAGTAAAAGGAGAAGGTTAGTCATAAGAGCCTATGAAGCTTCCAACTCCAATAATGTGTACTTGATTGACATAAACAATAAGCAGAGCCAAACGAGATAGTATCGACCTCGTTCAACCAGCTTCCCATCAAGTCCATGCAGAGGGTTCACTTAGCACGCAACATATATCAAACGAAGATGAATTGAGACGACTCACTGGAGCTAGCATTGCAATCTCACCTCAACACATACCTTCACATATACCTCAACTTACATCTCAACATGTTCCTCTTTCAATATGTAAGCAGGAGCTCTATTGGAACGCGGTCTGCGCGTTATCGACATACTAACAGTACCAGACCAGGGAGCCCTTGATGGCAGAGAAAACACTGATTTTAATGGGCATACCCTCGCACAACTTACACATAGTGCTTCGTTGATTGGTGATCTGACTCGCACGAACTTAACGTCCTCTCCGCCTCCTTCGTTAAAACACTCGCTTCCGGCATACATCAACCCCCTTCCCTCAAAAATGACATCTGCCGATATCAATTATCTCTGGGCAAAAAGCGCATTGATTATACCGGCACCTCCTCTACGAAACGCCTTGCTCCAAGCCTTTATCGAATACGTTTATCCATTTATGCCGGTACTGGAATTACACAAAGTTTTAAACATAATCAACGATGAAGGGAAATCTGGATCAATGAGTCTCTTGCTTTTCCAATCTATTATGTTTTCTGGAACGGCTTTTGTGAATATGGATAGCCTGAGGCGCGCTGGATTTCAAACAAGGAAAGGAGCGAGAAAGGCGTACTTCCAAAAGGCCAGAGTACGTGCTGAATTTGCATGGAATACCTATCTTGGAGCGAGGCTGATGATATCCAGGTACTCTATGACTTGGACTACGAAACCGATATGCTTACTGTAGTGCAATCTCTCCTTCTCATGACATACTGGTACGAGACACCGGAGGATTACAAAGATACATGGCACTGGATGGGTAGGGCAATTGATCATGCATATACACTTGCGTTGCATCGGGACCCAAAATTTATGGACGCTGTTGATCACAAGTTGAGGAAACGAGTATGGTGGTCATGTTTTATGAGAGATCGACTCATCGCATTGGGTATGAGACGTCCGACTAGGGTCAAAGATGAAGATTGTGACGTGCCAATGTTGACTGAAGATGATTTCGAGATCAAAGCACTTTCCCCGCGGAATTCGATCATTTCTCCGGAATGTTCTTTGATCAGAGACGTTGGGGCGCAACGAGACTTGGCTCTTATGTGTATTTCAAAGGCACAATTGTGTTTGTGTATCAGCCAGGTCTTGATGGCGCAATATTCCGTCCTTGCAAGACAGGGTATGTCTACCGAAGTTGGAAGTACTACATCGAGTATTATGTTATTTCCTAAAAAATCGGAATCATCAGACGAGGTCGAAGGATGCGATCGGGCACTCGATAGCTGGAAGCATAGTCTTCCACAAGCATGTGTCTACTCGAACGAGTTGAAAATCGGCAATAGTGGGCGACCGTTATTTGTAGCATGTTCATTGCTACATATGATATACTTTACTACAACATCCGCCTTACACAGACCGCGAGTTTTACCTGTTAGTCCAAACCATCAACAGCCAGAAACGATTTTCGAACTTTCGCGTGAGGTAGTGACCAAAGCTGCTCTAGGGACTACGGAGATCGTTCGTGATATGCACAATCTTGATCTGGAGAGATACCTTCCCACGACGGGCGTCACAGCTCTACTTCCAGCTATCATTATTCATTTATTGTTGGTCAGATCTCAAAATCCGAGTGAGAAGCGGTCTGCTATAAATGGATTTTGTCTATGCATGACTGTTCTCGAAAGTTTACGGGACAACTATGCGTCAGCAGATTACGCGACTCAATTCTTGGAGGCGGCTGTTCGAAAAGCAGGCATGGAGAGTATCATAGGCGGTGCCAGAGTAGAGGCAAGACGTGAGGATGCTGAGCGTAGAGCGGTTTTAGCATATGAGAAGAAACAGGCCCAGCTTGAACGTCCCCGAACTTATATGGCTGAGAGGATTACACCACCAGTTGATACTCATTTACATGGATTTGAGTCTTTGGGGGCGCTCATTGATAACTCGACAGCGGTACACAATGGGCGCTTGGCTCACTCACCTCCCGATAGTGACGCTTTCCTTGGCGTAATGGGTTCAGGACTACCCCCAGACCCAAACGATATGTCCGAGTTTTTCAACTTTAACGAAGGCGGTGAATCGGCAGGATATTTTGATGATATGGATCTTTTTTCAAAAGATCTCCCTGGATTCGGTAGCAGGATGCCTAGCCCTCAACCTGAAGATAATATATCGCTCTTTGAACATTATGATATGAGCCTGTAGGCTAATGTTTGAATTTACGATGTGATGTTTTCTTTCACTTGGTTATTTGCATTTTGGGGAAAGGGAGTGACGTTCCTGACTTGGGCTTGGGTTATGGTGTATGGAAGGAAAATTGCCTCATAGGACAGCTTTTAATGTACTGTTGTACGACAATGGTGGCGTTGACTCGGATAGGCTTGACGGTATATAAGCACTTGGGTTTTGGGTTTTGGGTCTGAGGTTCTAAGGTATTATCGATGGTTACTATTCTCGTTATGCAAGACTTGAATGGATATTGGACCGGGACAAGATTTTAAATCATGATAATAATCCAACTTCTCGGGAATTAGGACTTGCTACTAGGAAATGACATACTTTCTTCGCTATGTTTGGTTTAGTTCGCGCTTGGTTACTGGTTGACTGATATCTTTATTTGTTCGGTTCGTGAAGGATAAGTGAGTGAGTAATAAAAGTGTGAGTGATAAATGATGGATGGGTCTGTTGTGTAATGGGTAGTTAACCGGAGAAAATGGGGTTTGTAAGTTTGTAAAGGGGTTTTCTGAGATCTGAAGTGGAGGGGACCCAAAAGCAACGGAAAAACAATGGAATGAAAATGATCCTTAGCAAATCCAAAGTCTAGGAGCCCAGAACTTTCTCTGTATTTGAACCATGAATGAGCTTTAGCCGAATAAGGAAAGTGAGATTAACTACCGGTATGCATTTACTATTTTGGGGATTAAATTCAGTATTAGGGACCGAGTAGTAAGTTACATCGTTAAGGCTCCTTGGGAGAAGGGTTTGATAGAGTAGCACAGATTCAATTGTGTGGTAGATCATTTTATCATTTGCTTCCAGTTGAATAAGCTTGTTCCTTCCATTGGTTGGTTGCTCATCCGCAAATCTGGGCTGGGGGCAACTTAACGGAGGGCGTTCTCATTCGGCACAAATTTTTTTTTACAAATGTATGTACAATTGCTTTCATGAGGGGGATAGTGGAGTTTATCCTGTGGGATGTGGTGATGTAGAGGTCTTGAGGGGAATCATCTAAACTTGGGTAGATTTATGTGAATCCCAATAGTAAGAGCAAATCCGATCGTACTTGTCACTTTTCAACACCCCAATGAATTCAAGGCTCGCCAGACCCTCTACTTCAAGGGCTATTGTGGGAATTTTAATATTCATCAAAAAATTATTGTTTACACACAATCTGGATCTAGTTCTTTCAAAAGCTAAATCTAAGTGTTTTTGACCTAAGTGTCACGGTCTTTTAGACGTTACTTTTGAGTTTGTTAACTTCACCCTAGCTTCAGAGTTTCTCGAAAGAAACGCAGCGATTGTGCAACTTGGAATCTGTGCATCATATTAGTGTACCTGATATGCTAAGAAGGGGTAGTCATAGCTAGGTGGCAATATTCGTTTTAACATGGATCTTCCACACCATCACGAAGTCATTCAAACTTGAGGATCTGGAAACAAGATTGGAAATCAAATTAGAAGTATTTCAACATTCTCCTTTGCTTGTGCAAAATTTGAACCCAGAGTGAATTCCATATAAGGATGATTTCGTGGCTCACGAGAATGATGAAACGTCTTACTCACTGCTTTTATATCCAGTGCTATAAATTATGGCACAAGGCAGCTCAAGAATATGTCATATCCCAAGAATCACCAAAGCATATGAGGGTTTGAAAATGTTACTTTTCCGAGCAGTCTCCCTGAATTTAGGTCTAAAGTTTTGAATATTACATAAGCTCAAAACACTTTTGTTACAAATTATCGAGCACAATTTAGAATGAGGAAATTCGAGGCAGTAATGCTAGCTGCACATGATTCGAAGGTCAAACTTCGACGTCTTTTCCACGATTCGTCTTCTACCGATTTCTTCACTCAGTATTTATTAAAGTCCTGATGTCTTTCTGTGATATTGAAAGTCTAGAATCGTTATACGATGGAGCCTCCGGAGACAAAGACGGACTGCGACCTGTCATATTCTGGACGGGAATCTGGGAGCAGTAAAATCTGAAAACTTTGCGTTTTGGAATGGTCTTCACCAACTCCGACGGGTATGACAATATATATGCGCCTCTCAGAAACTTCACTAGAAACTTCACACGGCTTTCATCAAGTCACTTACAACTTGATGAAGGTAGCGGAATCCAAACCCACATATGAATGTTTATGATAAGGATACTGTTTGAAGTATTGACGCTAATAAACAGGCTCGCATTTTGTATAATCTTCGTTTAGATCAAGAGCAGGAATGAACTTAGGGGAATCAACAGTCTGAAAACCTGGGGGCTTGACGAACTATCCGAGTAAGAGTGCTGGTTTAAACAGGATCTACGAATTTCAGGGCCATCTAGTCGTGATTGAAAGTTATGTAATGAAGCAGAAGAATAATATGAGAAGAATCTGGGGTTGCGACATTTTATGGTGTATAATTTGCAATATTCGTTCTCTCTTCACAACATATAATATTGACCAAGTAAAATATACAGGACCTTGTTTGTCATATGTGATTTAGTTGGTAAACGAGGTAAAACCTGTTCGGATCGGAGTAGAGTTAAAATCGTCTCTAATTCGGCAATGCTTTTGGGAAAAAGTCTTATCAAAGACAAAATATGAGCCTGTCCTCCTAAATAGTACGCATGGTCAAAAAACCTTATTTGAAAGAGATGATATATCAAATTCTTTACAACCTTACAATATTATACTTTTCCAGGAACCCCAGAGGAAGCAAAACCGTACTCGCCAAACTTGGCGAATTTCCCCCTTTTCGGTTCGTATCGCGAGGACAGCTTTCTCGTTAATTTTTACATTTCAAAGCAATTGTGGATACCACCTCCTTTTTAGTTTCTAGATTACCCAGTAATAACCCCGAATTTTTAGTCTTGCATCTTGTGATTTACACCTAAAATTCGCAGCGCTATTTCGAAGATTCGATATGAAGCTCGATATGAATACTCATAGAGCAAAGTAAGCAGTAAGCATTTAGTAACTCGATCTCACGAACATTTCATCAACCGTCATTAATAGACCAGAGAATATACGAGTAAAATTGTGAGATTGTTTTGTCCCGCAATTCTACGATGATGATCTACGGGTATTCTGCAGACCAGTTAAGACACAAAATTAATATCCCTTTTCTTCTTTCCATACATTCGTTACTAGCGACCATTATGTATTCCAGCAGTATGTAGATTGATCCACCCTCCAACGTTATTTCTGCGTATATACTTAGCAATCATGGTCATCCCAGTCCAGTCATGCTTCGGGAAAATGAATATGCAGTGCGCCGTGTCGAACTAACGGAGCACGACATGAAGCCTATGCAAGGAACCACGTTCTGGCCATCAAACCAGCAATGTTATTCCCTCTTCCTGTCGTGCTTACATCGTATAGTTCGGACTTGATAATATGTCGTGTTTTACCAGATGCTTTGGATCGAATCATCATCGGATAACTCAACCAACATCATACATCCCCACTCTGTCCTCCCTCCTCTCCCCATTTCCCCACAATCCTCTCATCCTCATCTATTCTCAATTTACCATCCTCGCCAATCCCCGTACTGTACAACTTCCCTCCCGCAATAATCCGCGCATCCCTCTCTTCTCTCTCAAGTAGCGCAAGTCCATCTACACTTCTCAACAAACTCGAATCATCCACTTCACCTGCCGGAGCCAGATACTCCAACCTCGCCGCAATCGTACAGAGTTTTTTCGGAAGACTCTTGATGTGATGACGGGGTCGAAAGAGAAGTATAATAACACCGATGATCATCAGCGAAATTATACCCATCGCCAGGTAAAAACATGTGAGGAGCACTAAACGTGTTTCCGTGATACTGTATGGTATGTTTGCGAGGGTTATGGGGAGAAATTCGGATAAGATGGAACAGAATGAAATCCAAGAGACGAGATAGTGTTTACGGCGCAGAGATGGGATGAGAGCTGAGTAGGGACTCATGTGTACGGGCGCCAAGATGGAGTTTTGAGGTTTGGCGTTGCAGCGGAGAAGTTGGTAGTAAGGATCCATTTTGCGGAGATCTGTGATTTAGTCGTCAGTTATTGTGGATGTCTGAGAGGCTTGGATTTTGATGTTTTGGAAACATACCTTCGTCAATACGAGACCAGAGAAGATTGGTACCTGTTCCGAGAGCCGTCATCAGGAATCGTACGCCGAAGCCTTGTGAATTCATAAACCGATTGAAACAGGTGTCGGCATTTGTATCGTAGTATGAAGCTACAACACCGAGAATACCGCATAGCAAACAAAATCCGCCAATGTGAACTAGTCGAATCTTGATTTCGTCCCATATTCTTGATAGGAATGTCTTCTTTGAGTCTTCTATTCTCTTCGTCCTTAAGAGAGCCGAATTCTGGGTAGTCCTGCCCATCTCTGCTTCGTGTGTTGAGAGAGATGTATAGCTTTGAATGGGAATGTTACCATTTCTTTCTTTTAAGCTCCACTGGCTATCATTGATTGCTTGAACTGAGATAGGGGTTTTCCGATACATGGCGGCCAACCCAACCAAGCCCCAACCAAGCTCAGCGGCTCATTGTATACTCCTGTATTCCGGCGTCGTCCTGCAAATATCAAAAATAATCTGAATAGTGCGATGGCGCCCAGTAAGCCTTCTAGCACCCGCGCAAAATCTGGATAGATTCCCCAACTATCGCATGTAGCGAGACCGGTTCCTTCGCAATAGTTGCTTTCGACTACAAACAAGATCTGAGAAGCAATTGGTGCGACCGCAAGCATGATAATGGATATTAGACTTGACACAAATACAGTAAAGTGTTTCCAAGCGATGGATTTGAAAGGGACGAGGAATGTTGATGTACTTTCGTAGTTAAGATGTATAGCCTCAGACTCTGTCGAATGGGAGAAAGGTCTGAGTTGATAGAAGGGCTCCATATATCGAACAGTGTTTTCCAGAATACGCCATGGAATTGCGTAGAATATAACCAGGAAGAGGGGTAAGAATGATGCGATAAGATACTGCCGATAGGAAATCTGAGGTGGTGCAGTGATAACACCGTTACTGTGGTAGACGAACGTTCCGCTTGAATTGGCACTTGTTGCTATTGGTTTGTTGATGATTGTATTGGAGCTAGTGGGGAAGACGGTGCTTTCATAAACACTTTTGAAGGTTGACACAATAACCAGCATGCTTGAGGAGGCCGGATTTGTCTCATTGGACATGGAGGCTGAGTAACTAGTTGTCGGGCTACTCTGAGGCACAATGCTTGGTGATGGTACTACACGTACTAGAGACGATGATGTGATTGTAGTTAATTCCACGAAGGTTCCATCAGGATCGCGAGAAGACGATGTGATTGTGATTACTTCAACAGTCGTGCTGTCCGGAGCTTGCTGGCTGCTCTTGGGTGTGGATGTGGTTGTGAGTTTTGTAGTTTCTGGTTCGTTGGGTGATAGTTCATTATTTGAGGTGGTAGGATTGGACACAGTGATAGTTGAAACGTAGTTACTAGTGATAGATACCAAAACTGGCGATGGTTTTGTCGTTGGAGCATCTATAGAGTTGTTGGTTAGTCGAGACATCTTTCTCGGGCCATCTGTAAAACTCATTTCGTAGACTTACTTGAAATAATCATTCAGGTGCACTGGTGCTATACTCTATCGAAGGTACTAATCATGAAGATATCTATTAGTCGACCGAAACAAAATCCTTGAGGTTTTGTAAATAATATTGCATGAGGCAGAAAAAGTGTGAGAACATACGGGTTTTGGAACCTGAGGTGGTAGTTCCTGGTATTAAGTATGTACCGGCTGTTTTCGTCGCCATAGTATATGTGGCATCATGTTACAGCGCAGGCACGGTGGAGCCGCTAGAAGTCAGATGTGTAGTAATGGGAGCGGTTGATACTGATATGGTTAACGGGCCCTCCGGAGTCAAATAAGAAGATCCAGAAGCAGTCAGAGGGATAGTCAAAGACGGATTGGTCGACTCAGGCGACTGAATACTTGACGTCAGGTATGTAGACTCAGCAGCAGATCCAGCAGAAGTCAACACCGGCGATATCGCAGTGGAAGCGGTCAATGCAATCGATATACTCTCTGATCTAGCAATCCTTTCTCGAGAAGGAGAATCATCTCTCTCATCTAATTTTGAACGAGTGATGTTAGCCAACGTTGCCGCTGTAGAACCAAATCCAGAGTGTTTTGGGATCACATGGCAGGAATATTCGAGCAACGCAATGAGTAGTAATGTGATGGCAAGCAATCCCGCGAGTGTTCCCGTTCTCGTCGCGACAGGCCTATAGTATTTAATCTTGCCGGATAATGCTACGGAAAAGTCAGTACCAAAAGTAATTGATTGTGATACGTGAAATATGAGAGTACTGTACGCACGATGACTTTGTCTACGAGTAAGTGAAAGCATTGCTGATTTTTAGACAATCTAGAAACTTTTGACATACAGTCTGTATCAAAAAGTAAGCTCCATAGACTTCAGGGCTATTTATGAGCCCCATATATTAATTAAGCAAGCAGCTTGGGACTCTTTCGGTCATTGGGAGATCTTCTATAATGATCTTGCTGGAATAAGGCACTCAAGGGGCCATTAACCTGCATCTTCGTACGATTCCAAAAAAGAATCGGTCTCCTCTTGTAGAACCCAGCGGCATGGTTTAAATCTATGCCAAGCGAGGCACAACAGATTTGGGGTCTTAGTTGTCAGATTTAAGAGGTTTCATGACATGTTGTGGTTCCTGAATTCTCAGCCAGGCTAAATTTGGAGCCTCTCTCCTGCCCAGCCTCGATGACAGGGGCTCCCGCGCACATCGATTGATCGGATGTGTTGCTACCAAGGCAATGGAGTCCGCACGGCTCCTGCAAGATGTGTTGTGAAGATCGGATCAAGATTTAAAGTCCCGCCTGAAGCAGAACTTTTAATGTTTGATAAATAGCTGGCCTTGAGAATGTGTATGGGAGGGGCCAATTGTCGACGCTAGCCGATTTAGGAATACTCGTATGTGATCCATTGGGACCTATTGCGGATTCAATTCCTACCTGCAAACTTTAGAAGATATCATAATCATGAATGCCATTACAGAAGGCAGAAACTTGTCGCGACAGTCTTGGATTCTTTACTGGTGAAGTGAATAAGAGCAAGCATGTGAAAAGGTAAATACGAAGTGAAAATTGGAAAGACAACAATCATCATTCACCCATCGTCATTCAATAGAAGTAATGCACATATGGTTTTGCTTGTTTCAATACTGATTGATGTTCTCGAAACTAACGCTTGCCCAAACTTCTAATGTGTCTGGGACAATAGATGCTCTCAAAAGCTGGGGTACAGATCAATGTTCCTTCCAGAGCTGAATAACATGATCCCGATCCAGGGCCCAACCATACCATGCCTCTACAACTCGTCCCTCGCTCTTTTCATCAGTCCTGCGAATGCCACCACAGGCGCATTCAAGCTGAATGTTCTTTTAACCTCCACCTTGATACATTCGTGGTAAGGAGTGGAAACGGGGTCAAGAAGCCAGTTCAGAAGGTAAACAGCCCTGTCTGCTAGCGACGGGCAGATATACCAATTGGGAGTTGGATAGGAAGATTTGTTAGGAATCGAAATCTTGTCATTTTCGATACGGCGCAGGATGTTATCATCATCAAAAGTAAATACTCCCACATCGAGAACAGGTTCATACAAAACTGGGGAGACGATAGGCCACTCAGGAGGAATGATAATGAGGTTGTCGCCATTGCCTGTCGTCAACCCGAACAACAGGATTTCTTGATCGGAATAGTCTGCAGCAGTAATGGAGATTTCGGAGGTGGCCTATATGAATACAAGTATGAGTACGAGAATCTCGACGATAGGCATTTACCTACCCAAGAGCTACCATCCATTTCCTCGAATTTGAATGCACAAAGACGTTTGCGTCCTCTGTCACTGCAACCCCACAAAAAAGACTCATTATGAGACTTATCGTCCGAAAGGATTTCGAGGCTGTACGGGGCGGGGCTATTCAGAGTATAACAACATGGAGAAAAACGTCTCATAAAAAGTCCAAAAAGGACGAGAAATTTCTGTTTGACTGAAACCATTATCGCAACTGTGATTAAGTGTATAAACGTTTTAAAATGTAAGCACAACTGTGCGTTGGTATGAATGTCGGTATGAATGCTGGTATGAATGTTGGTATGAATGGGTTGTATTTAGAAATGAAGAGGGAGTCGACCTTTGTACGTCTTTCAATTAAATTGCTCTTTCCCTGAGTTTTAGGCCAACCTCATGATAAACATCATTACTTGCGTCACTGCCTATCTCACGCAAGTTCTTAATACTGCAGCGTCACACTAATGGTGAAGACGGCCTCTTGTATCAACGCTTTGCGGTTCGCGCCTTCTGTTTATCGCTATTTGGAATCAATAATTCGGACTAAAACCAGTAAAGAAAATGGTCGCAAGTATCTATTCGCCAGCTTACAAGCCTTCGCTTTCCAACGCACCTCATATCTTACTTCCCGTTGCGGCTTTAAGAGTTGTCATTTTAAGGGTGATATACGGCATCATATGATTGCTGTTGTGGCATTATGAAAGGGAGTGTGAGAGGAGGTACCAATGGCATGGCATGGTGAATGCAATCAAAACATGGCAGATAGTTTGCTCTTAATATATACATATTTGTAACACCTCACTTGCTGGTACGGGCGACTTTCGCTCTAGGAATTGAAGTTTGTGACTGTGAAGTCGCAGGACTGGGGAAAGCTCGCATATGTAAATCGTGACTTCTCTTTGATCCACGAGTAACATATCGTCACCAAGGAAACCCTTCTAGACATGATGTACTTCAATGGCTATTTCAAAAGCCTTACGGTGGCAGAATCAATCACGGTCTTCATTTCCCATAGTATCTCTCGCGAACTGCGGCCACTTGCAAGGATATGTATGCGATTTTCAATTGAAAATGACTTTGCGGGTTCTAAAAAAGTGGGCAAGTGCGATTGAGGACTGAAGGGACTGAATGACTATTTCTGTGCCACTGCTAACCCATTTTTGAACTGCTTTTCGAGGAAACGTCATTACCAAAATAGATCAAGGAAGGCAATGCTACAGAATCGGCAATTTTCTTTCTGTACCAATCACTGTGTCGGCTATGACAGGCCATACCTTCTTTCATTAGGGAATTCTAGGCTGTGCTCTCCCTAAACCCTTATTTCCATAGCATTTCCTTTGTGGTGGTTGGCTGTAAAGCCACTTCCCGTTCCAGCTAGAGCAAGTAACATGAGCCTTCTGAAGAGAAATCATAGATCCATACGCCCAGTTAGCAGACTTCTGCTTATATTGACACCACGCCCAAGGAACAGATGAAGGGGAAATCGCGACCGAAATCGGTAGATCAAAACCGTGAAATCAACAAGTTATGGTTTCTCCTAGATCATACCAAATTTTCTAGTATTTGCATAAAAAAGTATTCGGAAGAGCCAAAATTTCCCTTTTGCTGAATGAGTACCGGTATAATTCTTTTTTCGTTAGGCATGCGGAGAGTGATATAAATTCGTGGATAGCAATTCCGACCACGCCCCTTTGCACTGACAAGGCAGAGTATACTGGATACAATCCATCTTAGTTGCTTTTCCATCTGGTTGTCCCATTTATGATACTGAATATCAAACAGTCTCTGGTTGAAACAAGGGCAAGCTGAGGGCTAGAGCTTCGTTCGTTGTAGGGTCTCAATTATCAGCTTGTTGAACGACCAAGTCAGACCTCCAATCGCTGATAAGGATATATCGTGTATAAAACCAGCGCGACGACAAGATTTAAAGAGGATTTGGACGTACAGAAAAGCTTCAAGTTCTGTACGAAGGAGATGATAAAGATGTAACAATTGTGTTTGTTTGTATTTCTGAATAGTTGAAGCTTTCAACATATTTCAGATATGGATGACTAAGCAGAACATGCACTAACCCCAACTGATTGACCTTCTTCTCGTTTGCAGCCAACTCCTATCTGTTTTGGTTTGGGGGCTGAAGATGGGTTTCTAAAGCTACGCCGCTCTCTTGCATTAAGGACTTTCTTTTTTTCTTTTCCACCAATCGATAATGCATAGCTACTGCAGCTGAAGAGCGACAAGGTTCGGTCACGATTATTTTCTGCCAGCCAGCCGAGTGGTGCGTGCGACGGTGCGACGACAAGCATCGGTACTGAGCAGGTCATGAACAACCAAAGTCCTGTCTGTGTTTTGAAGTCATGATACGAGGATTTACAAGCATTCCGTTGTTACACTCAAATCGCAGCCAGCCTTATCTGAGGTTCCTTTGCGGGGTTTTGACCAAAAACATGACACCATACATACATTTTCTTACTGTTCTTTTCCGAGTCCTTTCTTATATTCCTGCATACACACAATCAACACCACTTTCACTTCTACTGGATAAATTCATGAATATATTTGTGGCTCTTTTGATTCCTTCCGCCCCGAGTCGTTATGATTTGTTGGGTTCATTTCCAAAACCAATATGGTGTGGCAGAAACACCCAATCGGACAGGACTGCCAATTATCAGCCCATGCTTGTCATCGAACCCAAAATGGAAACTTTAGACGCTGAGATAGGTGCACTAGATGGATCCTCAGTGGGATGGATCTTCTTTGCTGTGCCAAATGCCCATCAGTGACAAAGCACTTTCCAATTTGAAAGATTGTCCATGTTTTAGTATCTTGTTATTTTCTTATCCAAGTGTTTTTGATATCTGTTCCTGGTTTTGCTGATTGTAAAGCTCAAGACGTGAGACTCGTAAGAGGCGTCCTTTCGACATCTATCCTTGTTGGGGTTCTCGTGGGAATAACGGCATGTGAAGACGAGGTGCTTCGCACATTGTACTGCGCATTCCTGCAACCAGAACTTCATGACCGCTCGATTCGAATGTCGAAAACCTTCTTTCTTGTTACAATCAGAATTTATGACACTATACTATAGCACAAAAACTGCCGTTCGCAAGCACAAAACTCGCGGGCCGATATCAATCTGCAGGCTGCAGCATCAGGTCTCACAAAGTTCATCGGACTAGCATACAACGCCAAAAATATCGCCATACGCCTGGTTCCCACATGGTGGTGTCGTACAACCATTCTGAAGATAGTGACTACCCCAGTAATATTAGCAGAATAATATCTTCCGAGCGACGAATGTGTGACATTAGTGAAGTCAAATACAAATCGCGAAAAGATGGCAAATCGAATAAACAAGATCGAGAATCAATACCCCGAAGGCATCCAGAAATGTGCAAACATTGTGGATGGGGATTGCTACCCCGCTGATAAAGTTTGCTATGGAGAATCCTGCTCGGCAACAATCACAGCCCAGGTTACAATGACGACGAAATTTCCAAAGTTATCATACCCAGGCATCGTGAAAAGGAAACTAGGTTCGAACCATTGGGATAAAATACATGAGGTAATTCAAGGACGGAAACGCGATGCTTCAGAGTGTCCGAGCGATTATCAATTATGCCCCAAGTCAATGAATGGAGGATGCTGTCCAAATAATCGATCTTGCGGTACTAGCAGCTGCTACCTCACCAGTGCCGCTTCTGCCTCAGCTTGTGGTGTGTCGGGATATACCGCCTGTGGAATTGATGATGGAGGTATGTTTTTATGGTACTCCAATTTCTTGTTGAGGCTCGTCTGATAATAATACAGGTGGATGTTGTCCAAATGGTTACTCATGCGCAACCGATGGATGTAGCGCTTCTCTCGGCGTATCGTACAGCGAAGCATGTGGAGCCAGTTCATATCTCTGTCCGGCCTCACTAAACTACGGATGTTGCAAAAACGGGATGGGCTGCGGGTTGAATGATTGCTATTCCACGGCAATATCGACTTTTACCTTGACCGAGACTTTTACCACGACAGGTAGCGATTTGCACCCACAAACCATTACCTCCACATTGATTACAGCGTCCACTCCAGCTTCACCATCGGTTGCGGCAAATACCTCAAAAGCGTCAGCCGTTCCCAAACTTACACCCACTGCAACTGCAATACCCAAGACAGAGGCAAGTAGTGGGAGTACATCAACAAGCAGTGGCCTCACAAAGCCAGAGATAGGTGGAATAATAGGCGTCGCGGCTTTCATTCTGGTATTTATTTTGATTGCCGCTTTCTGCATACTTAGTCGTCTAAAGAAGGCTACAAAAGCATACCAAGAAGCAAAGACACGAAGCGGATCCAGTGTTCCTCGATCACAAAGGCATCGTCCCTCATACCCATCACCATCCGATATGAGTTCGATATCATTTGATCCTCTACAGATGAGCACCTCAGAAATGACTCGCAGTGTCCGCAATAATTCTCACCCCGTCACCGAACCATTCTCATCCGAGCGACACGACGGCCCCGAAGTCGTTACCCCACCAACTTTCAACCCATACTCACCTTTTTCTCCCCATTCCTACCCAAACCGAGCACAAACCCACGCTCGCGGATACTACCCTGTCGCCACCTCGGATTCCGCCTACTCCCAAACATCCTCCGGCCACCGAAACCCCTCGGTAGAATATACCCCTCCTCTCCAACAACCTCAATCCTACTTTGACATCCCACCTCACCCACAATCCGAACTCCCCGATTTCCGCAACCAGAATCTACGACATGGTCATGATGTAAGTCCTATCCGTCGCCCATCGCATCATGGTCGTAATTGGAGCGATGCTAGTGATGTTAGTGCCTCATCTTCTAGTCCGCTCGTTGAACTCGACGCTGGAATAGATGGTGAATTGAAATTTTCGCTTGGAAAAGCCTGGAAGGTTTTGGGGTTGGGGAGTTGGAAGGGGAGGGTTTCTTCTAAGAGGAAACTTGAAGCGGAACAATTGTCTGGTTCGTCGACTAAAGATTCTCCGACTAATACCCTAGATCGGGATCTGAAAACTGTGCTGTCAAATGTGCCGGAGGAGGCGGGGAGTTTTGTAAATGAGCCGGATGATCATGTTGATGAGGAAATAAGGGTTCAAAGCAGACCGAGAAGTGGCGGTCAGGAGTCAAGGGCCTCGAGACCGAGGAGTGGACTTAGTAATGCGGAGTTGAGGGAAGCGAGTATTAAGAATGTAGTCAAGGCGAAATCGAGTAAGACGAAGGAAATCATGATTAGAAATTCGGGAGGTGCGGAGGGTGCGAGGGCTAGTGGGGGGAAGGGGAAGGGGAAGGGAAATGGGAAGGCGGAGGAGGCGGGGTTCTGAATATGGAGGGAGGTGGAGTACATATCATGCATGATGCGATGGTATGTATGGTTTAATGGAATGAATGATGGGTTTTGAATATAGTCATTTCATGGATGGAACCCAGACTCGGGTGTAATAATAAGTAAAAGGAATTTCGGATAGGAATACTTGAGTACAGTTTAATGGTATATTGTTAGAGATTAAAGTTTCGACTTGACCAAGAACGGGGCATACTAGTTAGTTTCTTTGGACGCAAATACGAATTTAGTGTAATTACTTCCCCTTCGAGGGATTATAGTGCAAATTCAACTTAGGTTTGGTTTGGTTCGGTTTGGCGGTAGACTAGACTATCGATCGAATGTATAGGTATGTATACCGTCGATTTAAACTATCGATTACTAGTAACGTGTACTCGAGTATATATCTAAACCATAGGGACTCACTCCCCCAGAGACCGCACCACTTGAGAACATCATACTGTATGTAACTAAAAGAATAACATATAATAACCACGATCAAAAGAAAAGTATTCAAGCATAATACAAGCAATACCGGGAGTTGCGACGGGAAAATAAAGTAGGTATACCAATTGACTTCTTCCCATCAAGTATAAATGGATTTGATTCAATATTCTCGCTTCTACTCATATAGTACGAATACAAATATATATATATATGTGGTATAGAAAACTCCCACCCGAGAACTCCCACCCAAAAATCAAGATAGTAAGAAACACCTACTCAGTAGATACCACACCTTTCTTTACCTTTGCATCTCATCTCCTTTTTTCCTATCTCGGCACAAGAATCAAGATATCGGTGCTAGAATTTCTTGGGCTTGCTTGCTGTGTACCAGGAGATATTGATACAGATGCGGATGTAGATGTGGTGGTGCTTTTGAGGGAAGATGAAGATGAAGAAGAAGAAGATGAAGAAGAAGAAGAAGAAGAAGAAGAAGAATGTTTGGAGTATTTTCTGGAGGGAAACTTGAGGTTATCGTCTGGGGCTGGTAATTCTTGACCCCCACTAGTTCTGAACTAGGATAAGAATTTAAGAATGGGATAACCACTTAGACAACCACTTAGAAGAGACGACCCCGAAATTCAGCACAGACATCCATAGATAAAACTTCTAGACAAACTCCGGAATCTTACCGGCGCTCTGCTGAATATTATAAAACCACCAAATGTTTTAAGTTAGATTGATACTTTTATACAGGATTTTCGGACGAGCAGGATTCTCTCGTCCGAAAGGATCTCTTGAATACTGATATGTCTAGCACATATGGAAGTAGATACTGGTATTCAGATGGATGAAGCGAAAAGTGGATGTGCCTATCAGATTCTAATAAGGTAGTACTGGTATTCTGATTTCCAAGGTGAGCTGACGGGCATAGCGAATACAGTCAGTTGGTGGGTGCTACAATGACTGTACGACTGGGCACCGAAACCCTCTTATATTGACATTGACTGGACCCTGTCCTGTGCTTTGCGATGAATGGATCTATGAATAAATAATATAAGGATATCCTCTTTCTTTCTTTCCATCCGAGGACAAACACGATATTACTTTGTGAACTTTGTGATATTTGGACACGATGAGATTTTTATGTTTACACGGCAAAGGCACATCTGCCGAGATATTTTCGATCCAATCTGGTATGATATCCTCTCGTCTCATCTTATCCCATGCCATCTCCCGCCCTACAACATTCCTACCACATTCACAAGCATAGCTATACTAACACAAACACCAGCAACATTTCGCCGTCTCTTACCCCCCTCCTACACCTTTGATTTCCTCGACGGTCCCTACACATCACCCCCAGCAGCCGGCGTATCACTATTTTTCCAGCCGCCCTACTACGCCTACTACCATTCCTCCGACCCCTCGGCGATCCGCGAATCCTATTCTTTCCTACAAGAACACATTGAGAAACAGGGTCCCTACGATGGCGTCATGTGTTTTTCACAAGGCTGTGCGCTCATCGCCGGATTTCTCCTCGATCACCAAGTTACGCGTCCACATCTGCCGTTACCATTCCATTGCGCCATTTTCATCTGTGGAGGTATGCCACTACCCATCATTGAAGAACTCGGACTTGAGATACCCCAAGAAGCTCGAGCACTAGAAACGCAATCTGTAAAAGAACTATTCGCCACAGCTGCCGCGGTCGAAACCGCGAAACCGGGAGATGATTATTGGAACACGAAGGCGGAGACATCATCGATATTGAATGTGGAAAATATCGATTTGGAAAATCCGTATAAGATAGAGGTGCCAGAAGGGTGGAGGATTCAAATACCGACGGTGCATGTTTATGGGGGGAAGGATCCGAGATGGTTGGCGAGTCTGAATTTGGCGAGGTTTTGTAGGGGAAGGAAGAGGGTTTGGGATCATGGGGGTGGTCATGATATTCCAAGGACGTCGGGGGTGAGTGGGGAGATTGCGGGGTTGGTTAGGTGGTGTGCGGGGGTTGTGGGGGAGGAGAGGGAGGCGGAGGCGGAGGGGAGGTGATGTGATTTGATGTGATGTTGAATGAGGGGGGAAGGTGGGGGCAGAAGGGTTTTGTAAGATTATGGTTTCTATATAGTTATAGTAATTAGAAGTTAATTGGATATCTAGGTAATCTGGATAATATTTCACATTTCATCATTCTATAATCCAGAAAATCAATATCCCTGAAACTTCCACTTACTTTTTCATTTCTCGATTGATTACTCTTTCATACGCATGCATAACTGCTTCCATTCTTTCTTCCATTTTTTCTTTCACAGTCTATAAAATTAAAATGTAAATATTCTATTCCCTCGGGTGTGTTGGAGATGGAGAATAGTGATGGACTGAGTTGAGAATAAGAGATAAAAGGTATTGAAATGCTTTTGATGAGATTGGTAGGTGGATTTGGATATATTTCTTTTTCAATTCCTTTTTGTTTGCTTTCTTTTGGGGGGCAAGGGAGGGGAGAATAGAAAGAATGGAAAGAATAGGATTTTGTGTTTGAGAGGGATGGATTGGTGGGTGGATGGATGGATAGATCGATGGGTACTAGTGTATTATATAAAACAAAACAATATACTCCAATACACTCTATCACTCCATCACTCCATCAATCTACTCGAGTATATAATCAGCACGGTATTATTATACTCCTTTCTTCTTTAGTTCATAAGGATATATATACTCATATATATATACTCAGTATAGTACTATACAAGTATACAAATATGATGTCACGATCATGATCACGGCTTCTTAGTCACGGTATTGTTTTGTTTTTCTTTTCGTGTTTTTTTTTCGGGATTACTTGTTGGTTTAATTGCTGGTTTAATTGTTGGTCTAGGATTAAGGATTAAAGACGAAAAAAAGGAGAGTGTTGGGTTTAGGAGGTTTAGAGATTTGATGATTTAGAGAATATTGTTCTCTTTTATACATAATACCGGTACTAGAGTACTCATATACAATATATATACAATCCCCACCCCCCACCTCCCTCTCTCAATCCCCTCTCCCCTCCCATCCCCTCCCCTCACAAAATCAAGGCAAAATCACGGCAAAATCTTCTCCCCCTCTCCTCTTTTCCTCCCCTCCTCCCCCAACCGATACCCAGCAAGAGACACCTGGATATCCCCCGCATACCCTATATCACCCTGGGCCTCTTCAAGTTTCTTGGTTAATTTCCCCACCATCTTTGCGATCCATTTGTCGTTTACGGCTGTGTTTACGAGGGTCTTTTTCATTCCCTGTGTGGGGGAGGGGGAGGTTAGTTTGTTTGTGGGGGAAGAAGGGGAAAGAAGGGGGAGAGAGTGATGAGGGGGAGAGAAAAGGGGAAGAGGAGAGGAGAAAGATGGGAAAGGGCGTGGGGAGGGGATGAGGGAAATGATGAGGGGAAATGATGAGGGGGAATGAGGGAGAATGATGGGGAGAATACGATAAGAGGAAATAATGAGAAGAAATAATGAGAA
>KI628786.1:0-49124 GCA_000503235.1 Sclerotinia borealis F-4128
AGAGATGATATAAATATAGATATGGATATAAATTTATAATAAATTTGATTAATAAAAGGGGAGTAATATAATATAAAGTTTAGGCGGGCAGATTTATTCTATATAATATGACTTTATTATTATTATTATATATACCGTAACCATTATACCATTATTATATTATAGAGGTTTAAAAAGTTTTTTGATAATATAGAACCATACGCCGTTATCTAATTGAATAAACAGATAAATATTACCATCCTAACCAGTTAATACGGTATATGATTCTTCTCAAACTTAAAGTATATAACAAATAAACCTCAACTATATTACCACACCCATATTTATAAAAGCTTATCACCCTTTCTTTGCTTTGCATCAAGATGACCCGTTGGAACTCCCTTGACCAGTAGAAAAGAGAGATAGATGGATGGTGGTAAATGGTTGTAAATATGTGAAATATGCTAGTTCCTTGCGCCCGCTAAAAAAAACAGATGTGTGAACGAAGATATACGAAGATATAATAGAGTTATATGTTAAATGTTAAGTAGTGGTGTGTTGTGTTGTGATGTGAAGCCGAGAACATGTGGTGTGGTGTCGCTTGTGGTGATGACTAGGAAGGATGTTGGATGGAGAGATATAGGTCTCTGATGTACATTTATGCAAAGCAGAGCTTAAGTGTTGAAATGACGCTTGAACAGGTATGTTCTGTGTTGTATCCTGCCATACATACTGCCATGCATAACCTCGGGCGGATGCATGCTCAAAGATGGTGAAATGTCTAGATACCCTTTATAACTTGCGTTCGTTCAGCATTTAGTTGAGCCGCATTTCGATCATGACATTCTTTCTTGCACTGTGATGAAAAAGAGTCAGTCCATAATTCCATCTTCATGCATGGTTTTCGAAACCACATCTGCCAATCCTACTTGCCACCATGGACATAGGATCTGCTCTCCCTCTTTCTCTTTCTTTCCGGATCCATCATATACACCACGAAGAACCAATTTCCCGAATTCGAACTCCTCGAGGGATGCATGTACAAGAGAAGTTGGAGAATAACTTACGTCTTCTAACTTCACGCACTTATGATCTTCCAGCATCCGATGCTTCCCACAGAATTGTCCCTCGCAGAACCCACAGTGCCCTACGATTCTCTGTGCCGCCACCCCGCAATCCTTATAATTACACTTAATTTTCTTCGGAGGCATGCCGCCTCTCAGCGTGCCCGAAACGTGAATCGTTGAGTCTCGTGTTATGTTATTGGAGGTTAGTGTTGAGGAGGGTAGTAAATGTTGCCCTGCATGCACGAGACGGAGTGTTGAAGATGGAGTTGATGTGCGGAGGGATAGGAGGTGTGAGAGATTTGATATTGTGGTGTTTTCGGGGACCGTTATGGGTATTGCTGGATATTGAGTTAGTTGAGATGTATATAGATCATTGGATTTGGGAGATTTACTGTCGCCTGATAGGACTTTTACGAAGATTTGCATGGTTTGTGAATGTAGTTCTGGAGAGGCGGATCTAGAGGATGAGGCGCTCGAAGAAGTAGACATGATGATTATATTATCGGGAACTCGAAGGACTCGGTGTTATCGGTCGGTGAGAAGTACGGTAATTCTGAAATTAAAGAAAGTATAACTGATTGTAAGTGATAATAAGAGTAGGTATGGTATGTAAGATTACTCGAGTATGGATTATAAAATTGGTTGAATGGAGTTGCGGATTTTGAGTATATTCGTAGTAGAGTAGGTAGTATTCAATTATATTGTATGTATTCGTAAGAAGAAAGTAATCGAAGGAAGGTTCTTGGTGACAATAAGGATGGATGACTGGACTGGTTTGACAAGATTAGGTTGGTGTCTTGTGACGAGGATCGGAGACGAGAATGTAGTCTTATCTGACGAGTCGAGTTCGAGGCGGTATCGGGTATCCTTTAATGCAAATGCAACAGTTTGTTGTCGAGTTCTTATTCCTTGATGAAAAAAGATGTAGTAAAGCAAGTTGTTGTATGGAATGTAGGATTTTATTGAAGATGAATGGAAGATATCTTTGATAGAATATTCATTGTAAAGAAGTAATATTATATATAATGGAAATTTAGTTTAAATATTTAATTAATTATTATTAGTATACGGAGTCTGGTTCCCATTCAGAGTTCATTCATTTTATGGCATCATTATGTATTTACTTAATACCCACGCCCTATCCGTGAATCTATTGAAAGTATAAAAGTTCGACCCGGGCTAGCCTGAGGGTTAGTCGTATAAAAGTCGCTTCCTTCCTTCTAGCTCGCTAGCGTGATTACTAAAAACACGAAGAATGTTCTAAATGGATAACCTAACTAGGCTAATACGGGCGGGTACTTGACTCTCCTGTTAACTTCCTCTCTTCCCCCACTCCTTTGGAATTCGCCTCACTCACTTCATCTCAATAACTAGTTTGTACGTATAAGTCACTCAACTCAAGGAGAAACTTAGATTGAAGCTTTTTATATATCTATACAATCATTTCATACTTACGTCTTTTGCTCTTCCCTTTATCTGTTCTTTATTTGTAACTAATCGTACACACCGAGTACAACAATGACAATCATCAACTGGAGGTTTGGCTAAAATGATGATTTGCATTCTAAATTTCATGCTCTCAAAGAAAGTTCATGGCGTAGAACTAAATCGTCAATCCCATCTTATTAAGCAACACAAAGCTACAAAGCAGAAAGGAACAAAACATCTGGAACACGGCAAATCATTGAATGACGATACCCTTACTCGTCGTATCGTATTATATAGTGTTAGCCACTATCTGTATCGACTACTCGCCGTCTGACCAAGCGACTTCAAACCTCGGAAAAGCATTGTTACGGTTCTACCCATCTACTCATCTACTCATCTACCCTATACCCTTCCGCTCGTAAACCCCAAATCCCAAACCCCGAAGTTCAGGTTACCAAGAGAAGCCATCCCGCCTTAAGCTTATCTCCCAACAAAGGCATCACACTATATGTACAATCTGCCATCATATCATCACACCAAGTATTTCGAAATCATCGAGTGCCACCATACTAGCAGACATCTGCCCTTATCATTAACCTTAGTTTCATCCGAAACGCTATCCATCCCCAGCCTTAAAAGAGAAGTCTAAACGCAAAGATGAAGCAATCCAGAAACAACCACTTCCGGTCCGGTGCTCGAGGTCATTTCATTCCACCACGAACGAACACGAGCGGAAGGTGTATCAATAAGAATGATATAGCCACCCTGCCCCGCCCCTGTCTGTGCTATTTACTGACTGCATCATGACTAAAGCATATGAGTATCCCACTCTGCCACTTGCGCGCCACACCACGCGAGCCACGCCACGGTACCGTGTCGTTGGGAGATAGCCACGGCTCCATCCATACCGGGAATCAAATTCCAATCTCTATATCGCCACATCCCTAACCTCCGAATCGCGGCGCGCTACTCTACGTACATATATATATTTTTTCTTAAACCCGGCGAAAAACCTCACTCATACTACTGAGTATACTATAAGAACAAATATACGGTGTACCGAGTAGAGTAGAGTAGAGTAGACTCGTAGACTGCTATCCATGAAAACAACACACAATACACAACACATATATATATCTCCAACACACATATCTCCAACCCAACCCAACCGAACCCAACATCACACATCACACATCACACATCACACCACCCTATCCGATTCGCCCGGCAACCGCGGCATCCAATATATATATCCGCACACGATTGATTCTCACTGTATCTGTAAACTGAACCTGTAAAGTACCGACTTTCACATGCTGCTGCTGCATAGACCACCTGCCATATACCATATACCATCTGCCATCTACCCATCGGCATATCCAAGCTAACCATTCTCTACCTCGCCTTTCCTTACCCTATCTTCCTTTCCTCACCTTATCTTTCTCTACCCTACCTCACCTAACCTAACCGTACCGCAATAGACGCCTTGAATCCTTCAAGCTTTGAACGTAGATACATTCTACGGTACTCAGTATATCTAATCCCGAACCCAAATTCTCCAAGTTATATTTATCCCCATTCTACTCCAACTACACATTATAACGGGTACCGATATACTCAAGTACATAGTTACTACCTTACCTTCGTCACCTCACCTCACCACCTTACCCCCTTAAGTTTCAAACATAACATCTATATCTAATCCAGGAACCGGAAATTCACAGACTCTCTTACATATATACATATCATAACAGATACCGATATAATTTCCAAATCACTACTCACTACCCACTCAACTCACTTACTTCTCACTCAGTACATAACTCACAAATCCAATTTCCCATCACCACCATCACCACCATCACTAACTACACTACTCCCTTAACTTACTCATCATCCAAACAAAAAACTTCTACTCATATTCTACTCATATTTAGAGTATATATCATATCACTATACTCGTAGGCTCGTAGTTGAATAATGTTAACTTTGATGAGTGAGGAGAGGGTGAGATGATGTGATATGATATCACTCACACTTACTGCTGTAATATGTAATATATCACTATCACAATTACATGAAGAATATTATATAAAGAACACCACATCACACCACATCATATCATATCACCAGACCACAGACTAAATCTAATGATTTCAAACCCATTCCATTTCGAATATCATGTACGAGTATATATATATATATATGTATTGTATTGTATATTCATCCCTATCTCCATATCCATCTCCATTTCCATCTCCATTTCCATCTCCTCACTTCCCGATCAATCAATCAATCAATCAATCTAGTATAATCCATGCAATGCATGCCCTATCATATCAAGGTCCATTGCCGTCCTAAATAAACCCTTTAAGCCTCCCCTCATCCATCAACCCATCCATCCTTGAGCACCCCAATCCATAAATATAAATCCCACCTCCATCCAAAAACCCACCGAGGAACTCCATCCATAAATCTCAACTGTAAAAGGAAAAGAGAAGATAAACTAGACTTGTAAGAAAGGGAAAAGAAATGCACCATTCTCAATGCTCATACAAGAACTACCCCGCCATGCTTAATTGCTTTCTCGCAATGTAAAATAATATATGAATCATTACCAATTTCAAACCAAATCGATTATTCAGCTTTCGTAATTCCTTCTCGTCCCCCTTATCCTCCTCCTTCAAAGTTGCATATTCTCGCAGTCGATGCAGATAATGAAGGGTTGGCTACTCAGTATGAAAAGAGGCTCAATGCTTTTTATATTTCTGTAAGAAAAATTAGTAAATCACCTCCGCAAAACGAAAAACAAATCGAAGATTAAAACTCACAGCATCAGCCCTCTCCAAATTCCTCTTATCCAAGCTATTCGTAGCACCCATCAACACCTGCCCCGCTCCCTTCGCAACCCCAATTGCCGGCCTCAGTATGACAGTGGGAGCATGTTTCCTCACTGCCCTCAAGACTCCCTTCGCATTACCCCCTTCCATCACCTCTCCAGGGACAGCAATAATTGCATCGCGCGCCATGATCAAATCTCTTTGCAACCCTGCATATCCGCCTCTAAGGCCTTGGAATACACCTACAGGTTGATTGGCATAGAGCGAGATCTGCTTGCGCTCTTCTTCATCTTCGCTGGAGTTGCCATGGGAATGGGAATGGGGAGAGTCTTGAGGGCCTAGGAAATCTTCCGCGCCTTGAAGGACAGTTTGCACGCCAATGGCAACTTTCGCTCCGAGTTTGACAAGCTCGGTACCGGTCGTTTTCGCAAAGGCGGCGGCGCCTTTGGAGATGCTACGGACTATACGACCATCCTTCTTGTATTCGTGCATTGGTATCACCACGAGATCTTTGATGCCACCTCCGACATTGACAATTGAACGGACTGGAGCTAAGCCGGCCAAGATACCAGGGAGTTGATTCCTCTTTATATCTGGCATCCAAATATCATTGAGACATTTGCCCATCTTCTCAAATCCAGATATACCGTAGATGATGGTATGCCTAAGAGTCATATCTGCTTCGTCTAGGATTAAGAAGTTCATGAATTCGGTCGTGTGACCGGAACGAAGACCAGCGTAATCAACGCGTTTCGGCTTGAAGTCAAGTTTGACTTGTACGGAATTGACTTCGACTCTTTGAAGAAAAGGCTCTTCGCTTGGTGCTCCTGGTAGGATATCCGACTCCTCTTTGAACTCGAAGAACCTGGTGATGAAGTCGAGAGCGTCCTGATCAACGTGAAGGCGAAGTGGAAGAATTGTTACTTTGAGAACAATTTCAGATGCAGCTAGGTACGAAACAGGCTTGACATTTAGGATCTCAATATGAGCCATGTTTGACCCCTTTTCCCTCTCACCTGCATCTTGCATATAAGTAGCAAATTTCCTCCAAGTAGAAGTGGGAATATGATCAAAAACCTCGAGATCATGAACACGAATATCCACAGAACTTTGGGTCTCGCCACTAGGAGGGAAAGTCACAAGGTCGACACAGACTCCCCTCAGCTCGAAAGTGATCTTGTGGTGTTTACTTCGACTGAGTCGAAGCTTCTTGGGCTTGTGACCACTTCCTTGTCTACTTGGAGTGACTGTATAGTTGGTCGTAGCTATTGACTCCGTCTCGGTAGCGTTGTCGTTCAATTCCTGGTTAATCGCGGCGGCAAGTTCTCGAGGATCACGATTGTTTGGAATGCCAACCCATATCGAGTTGAATAAGAAGTCCCCAATCTCAGTGTCTTCATCATCATCAATGTCTTGCTCAAAGGTTGGCCGTCTTTCATTACGAGCTCGCTTTTCGATGGCTTTTGATTCGACATCTTGGACAGCTTTTGAGATGGCATCTCGAGTGGCTTGCCAATCATACCCATCGAATAGGTTCCAGATGATGTGAACGTCTCGAATGCAAATTTTCAACGGACTCTTTTGAACCTTCCTTTCGTTGGATGTGTCATAGGTGTTCCTCGCAGAGTTCCACCTATGAGCTGTCCCTTCCAGTACTGAGCCTGTGCCTGTGCCAAAATGATCTTCATGAAACGACAAAGCACCGTTTCCAACTTCCGGTTCTTCCACAAAACTGTCCAGTAACACACCATCTCGAGTCTCGCGTACCGTTAAGTTCAAGGATGCTAAAGACTCGTCCAAATCTTCGAGGACTGCTTGTCTATACCCTTCGTCGGATTCATCTATGTAGTACTCCGAGTCAAAACCAAGCTCGCCCTCTCCCTCATCTTCTTCTACCACATCCGCAAGATCGCCAAAATCGTTATCGAAATCGTAGTTACCCTCAGCAGTTCCAAATGCATCGCCAGATAAAGATGCCAGTAGATCCTTGACTGGGATAATTTTCGTGCGGTACTTGGTTTCCTTGCTTGGAGGTGGTGCCGGCGGAGCCAATTTACCAAGTGCATTGATCAATGTTTGCGTAGAATCAGCGCACGATTCAAGAACGAAGAGATCATCTCGCAGCTCGACATCTAAACAATTCTGACCATCTTCGTCGACAGAAAGAAAAACGGTGGCTTTCGCAGATGACATATAACTAACTGACACATACCCCATTGCACAAAGATCTGAGACTTGATTACTGCCACCATCGAAGGAATTTCTTTTGCGATTTAACGGCAAAGTACTTGAAAGGTGTGCGATATTGTCGATGACTAGGAGAGAAGCCTTGCTCAATTCGGCCGTGGCACTTGCGTTCTGATCCTTTGGCAAAACTGCAGCGATATGTGCCTCAGTGAACACAACGAGAATCTTTGAAGGTAAGCCAAGGGGATTAAGACCCAAGATGCAGTCTGTTAGGACAACATCAATCGTCATGGGTTTTGCTTGACTACTGTTGGGTATAGGACTCTTCTCGACGCTTTTCCCCTTGCCCTTTGAAGTTCTAGGTTGTGCCAAATCCCTTAGAGTAGCGACTGAAGCCGTAAGACTTGATGATAAGTCATCTCCGGTTGTACCATCCGCCAGTCCGAGTAGTACCATCAGTGTAGGCACACGGTACTCGGCCCTCAGATTCCAAACTTTAATCCTCACGATTGGCTCCATCTCATCGCCAATCAGTCGAGCCATTATAGTCGAAGTTCGCGTTTCCGACTCCTTAAACACTTGATCTGTGCCCGCACCGATCAATTCCTCAGAATAGTTTCGATGAGCAGAAACCGTGGCGATACTGAGCGCTACTAGAGATGGTATCGGGATCTGCGCCACCTCCAAATCCGTTGCGTTGAGCTGAACACTACCCACAGTGTTATTGACATTGATATCGACCCCAAAATTCTTGACTGATACCAAAGAGAGGAGACCTGGTCGATCATCGTCAGGTAGATACTTTGCGACGGTCGACAGTCTCGCAACCTCTTCGCCCAATTCTGGCAGGTAGCTAAGCTCGTGTAGTCTACCCATCTTGACCTGTAGATCATCTACAGTAAGTCGTAGTACAGACCCTTGTCGACGTTGACGAAGAAGGGTGTCTAAGAGGATATCATCATCCTGATCATACTTCGATTTTGACGGTGCGATCAGGTCCAGCAATCGGCCTATATCAGTATCCTGAGGCGAGTTTAAGAACTCAACTCGTGTTTTAGAAACATCTACCAAGATGACAGGATCTTCATTCGAATGCTTGAGGTGCGGCCCGGACAATCTGATCTTGTTGATGGCGATGCCTATTACTTCCTCTCGACTGACTAGCTTCACAGCAGATGTTTCAACTCCCACGCTGCAATCAGTACCAACCAAGTTCAAAATAAGTCCGCCAATTCTAACATCTGCTTTATTCTGCGCTGCCACCGTCTGATCATCAGGTTCGATAGGCGTATCGAATCGTACACCCTTAGACTTCGGTTTTAGTGCAGGGCTAGAAGTGACCGTCGCATTTGACGCTATCGAGCTACCAAGGTTAAGCACGCTGCCCAATCCTCCAAACCAACTAAAGGTCTCATCAAGTCGTTGCAGGTCGACCGCCACATGCAATGGTAATGTCTGTACGTCATATCGAGTACTATCAGGACTTTGGTATATATCGACAGACACATCGATACCAGCAGAAGCGGCTAGATCACGAACAGAAGCCCTCATTTGGAGACCAGTATCAAAAGAAACGATATTTTCTTGAGCATAGCCGAAAAGGAATTTCTGGAGTGTTATGCCAGTCTGGATTATAGAACCCGAGGACTTTCTAGAGACGTTAAGCCCCTTCAATGTAGTCCTGAGAAGAACATCCGAATCTAATGTCTTTTCGGTTGATTGTGCACTGTGTGAGCCTAGCTTACCCTCAAGTCGTTCCAAAAACATAAGTGAAATCTCTTTGGCACTGATCTTAAGGTGTGGTTCAGGAGAGCTGATTGTGGGTTTGCTTATTGCAGTGGCTTGTGGCTCTTGTTTTATAGATTCTTGAATCTGGCAAACAAGTTTGTAAATCAGCCTGCCTACAGATACATCAAAATAAGCCAGTAAGGTCCCCACATCAACCTCAATCGATTTGTCCTCTTCAAGCTTCTTCGCTGGCTGTACTGTAATCCGCGGTGCAGGTCTGGGCAATGAACGCAAAGGTGGTTCTCTAGGTAAATGCGTATAAAATGACCCAGGAAGATTCATCAATTTTGAGGGAGAAGTATCATTATGTCCATCAAAGGTGCTGCCGAATAGTGTAGATTCCGCGACGGCATCTACTGGATCAGAGGAAGGATCATTCATCGCTGGTATGTAGATTGCGACTTGATCGAGGCTAAAGATCTGCTTCGTCATTCGGCTATAGTCATCAGTAGAAGCAGTTGATTTCACCGAAACATTGCTTGGAACTTTTTGTAACGGTGAGGATTGACGAGGAGTTTCCGGGCGCATGGAACCAAAACTCCTTTTCGATTCGTGCAGCGACCTTGAAGGTAGTATTGTGGATTGCTCGAGAGGATCTTCATCTGATGCGCCACCCAGAGGATTAACATGACGAGCATGCTCGAGATTGTCACATGTATCTGGTAGATTAGAGCCCCTAGGTGTGGCTGGCGGAGACCGCGCATATTCGCTGTCAGTGCCGGAATCTGCCCAGCCACCAGGGATTGGAGCAGCGGAGGTGTAAGAGAGGGCACTCATATACATACTCTCGGCATCTTCATGGCTGAACAACTGAGATTGTGCGAGGTCCTCGCCCACGTCTTCATTCGAGATTGAAATGACTGAGCTCCCACTTTCACTCATAGCATCAACGTCTGGCAAAGGCCTAAGTTGCTGGCCGGAATAGCTCTGATTAAGTGCCGCTGCCTTAGGCGGAAGCGTGGGCTGTGAGTGAGATACTCGCTCCACAGAAAATCTAGTATGAGCCCTCGGAGGTAACATCGTGGACTGCAACATGTTATGCGCTCTGCTTAAACTAGGGAATGTGTTGATCTCCAGAGCCTGACTAGAGGATGGAGAAACGTGAGTCGAGGCCCTGGGTGTTGATGTTCGCGAGTTTTTCTTAGAAGCACCTTCTCTCTCTGTTCCAGACTGAGAAGATGAAGGTCTCCTCCATTCGTCTTTCTCGTGATCGTCCAAAAATTGAGACTCAGTGATCTGGTCCAGATACGCCGAGTTTTGGAGAATACTGTCTCCCATCTCACTATCGATATCCCCGAGCACGCTACCAGAACGATTGGAGTGCCCATCTTCAGATGCATCATCGAATCGTCCACTGTCACTAGCAACTATCGAAGCTTTTAACGGCGGTGAATGTCTCAAGGGTGGTGACGGACGTCTAATTTCGGGGAGAGAAGATTCTGAGGGTCTTCTTGATGACACAGGCGACGAAAGAGGACTAATAGAAGTTGCTCCATCAAATGCACGCACACTTTCTGGTGATAAGACCTGTGTTTCTTCAGAAGATCGCTGCTTTTCAGTAGCCCGCCTAGACTCGGATATATCAGAGTGCGTAGCTACTGGGGATACGACGGAGGACGAGCGAGAGAGAGTTTGAAACAGGTTGGCTTCTGAGATGAGTGCTCCCCGTATATTACTCAGACAGATGAGTCTCTTTCCTTCCTTAAACAATGACGTAATATCTTTTCCCCCTTTTGCCTGGGTAGATTCGATATCATGAGTAACGCCCTCTATGTCGACATCGTCAATCTTCAGCTGTAAAGTAACCGGATCTTTGGTATGATTTGGCATGGGTGCTTCCGCGGCAATATCGACATCCACGTTAAAGGTAATTCCATGTACCCGTACCTGTAATCGATCCACAATCCCCTGTAAAAACCTCGCCATGAATGCGGGCAACGAGAGAGCTGTTCCGGTCCCAACGGGTACGTCCATATCTCCATCCTCACTAGATGCAACGGATTCTGACATATCCCGTGTCTCCCCAAGTATTGCTGCCTCCAACTCTGCCTTCTCTTCTCTCGGCTCCGTTTGTAGAAATGATGCTGCAAGATCCGCCGCAGTTGGAAGCGTGGGATCTGGGCCTGGATTCCTCGATATCGACTTCTTCCGTAACCGGTCATGGTTTGTCCGCGAATTATGTGTGCTCTTCTCCTCCCGTACTCTCAACTGGCAATCCACCCCCTCAACCTCCACCAATATCGGGCTACTATATATGTCCACTGGTATTGTGAGTCGCAGCAGTAGTACTTTAGCTTTGGTTATTGCGATCGTAGTTGGAAGTTGCAGTAAAGTCTCGAGTTTCTAAACCTCGCACATTAGCATCACATCCACATTCACATCCTCATCCTCATCCTCATCCTCATCGTCGAAACCGAGAATGACGACATAACTACCTTTAACCTCAACCCAACATCCTTAAATTCAAATGTGCTATTCTTTCCCCACGCAATATCCAAGTTCTCCAAGTCCAGCGCCTCTGTATCGAGGATCTCCAGTCTCGAAAGCGCATATTGAAGCAATCGTTTGGGCATCGAGGATGCTTGAAAATAGTTTTGGAAATAAGACGCCATTTTTGCTTGCGACTTGGTATGTTAAGGTATTATTAGAAGTTGTTAAAAGAACAAAAGCCTCTAAGCAATTAAGGAACACCAGTAAGAAAGTAATTAAAGAGTTCCGGTATGTCTGGTTGAAGATTATGTCTCAAGAGGGACGGCGGCTCCTGACGTCGACCTCGTGCACTAAGATTGTCTGGTGCAAGATGGGCATCATATCTGACCGTACATACTATTCCTTAGTCGCTAACTCTCGAATATACGAATATATCGATACTGATAAGTGAATGTATTGGTCGGTACTCACTCGCCACTATTGAATCAAGAATCCCTACCGTACCATTTGAATCATTCAGTTGTGGTTGTAGGTGGAAAGGTTGGTTTAGGTAGAAGAGAAGATTAGATTGACTGGATGCCCCGTTTTATATTGATTGCTTTCGGGGAATAATCCTTATCGATAAGAAACCACTTATAGTAACGTTCTGGTACGGGTATGGCTTCTGACATTGTATTGATGGGATGCGGTATACATATAAATAATATATGATGGCTAAATGATTAACTTCGTATTTCTTGTGTTACTGTAATATATTATGATTTCCAATTCTCATCATTCAACTTGTAAATCACCAAATTTACGATCAGTTCAACGGGACTCGCGCGAGTCAATACTACAAGTACCGGTACATGACCCATTAGATACTCGGTCAAAGTCCGGATGATGATACCCTTAGACATTTTCCATTGTATCAGGGGAACTTTGTACAACTGAAAATCGTATTCACGATATCAGATGATATACATGTATATCACGCAAAATATCTGTGTTCTGTATGCTTTGAATGTTGAATTTCTGACTTCCAATCGAGTATATTTTATTTTCCCAATTACACCTAAATCGCCGTGTTGAATGCATATGCTTTCCCCAACAAGTCCCATCAACTCCGATAGTTAACTCTAGGTATATTATCTTCGAACCTACCCCAGTTAATCTTGTTCAGCCAGGGAACCATCCCCATCTTCTCTAATTTTCCTCAGACTCTCTTCAAGATCCCCAAACTCCGTCACGATCCACAAGCAAAATTGTTCCCACTCCACACTCCATTCTTGCAACCTCCTCGCTCTCACACCACTTCCCAACGAGGCATCCTTGATATCCTCTAGCCACTTCGCACCATTTTGATCCTCGAACGCTGCCCACCTCACACTATTCTCAGCCAGCGAACCCAGACCCGCGAGTCCGAGATTATCCCAGCCCTGCAGTGCTTGCCAGAAATCATGCGTCATTCCATTGACATCTTGGCCGAGAATCGAAGGGTCGTCGTTACAAAGAGAACAGGGGACTCCTCGAGCGAGAAGTGCTGGGAGAGGATGCGACATGATGGAAGCGCAAAGCCGAAGAACTTCGTTTGAAATTGGACAACTCTCTACGAGAATCTTCTTTTCCTTGACCAAGTCGATTAGTAGAGGATGCTTGTACAATGAAAATCCATGGCCAATTCTACGAGTTCCAAGTAGGACGGCATCAAAGAGGTTCTGATCTGTATCGCTACCATCACCGAGACATTCCCCTGCGTGGAAGAAAAATGGAATCTCAACTCCTTCTTGAGCACACTGTTTTTTGAACCAGAAGAGCTCTGGGAGGAGATCTTTTAATGGTCTTCCCGCATCTTCTTGGCCGACAAGATCGTATCCAGATACGAGATTCGGATAAGTCATTTTGATGGTCAAGCAAGCATCCATATCTTCCACAATCTTTCTTGTATCCAGAACTCGAAGGCCAGTCCAGATCATCCTTGCGCCCCAGAATCCTTTGCCCTCTTCCGATGTCTTGAACTTCTCAATCTCTTCTCCAAAAACTTGGAACATATTGCTGTATGTATCATCTGCTTTCTCCTGTCCTTCACTATAGTAGAAGAAAGTAAAAGCCAATCGTAAATCCACCCACCTGACACCATCAGCAAGTAAAGACCGCATCATCCTCTGCATGAAAGCCCTAAAGATAGGTTCATAAAAGATGACAGTGTTCAGGATCGTAAATACCGAGGAGAACTTTCTCCATACTGCATCAACACCATGGTGATGTTCAATAGACTCAGTATCAGTAATCGTGCATCGACTCCTAAGCCAAGCCAGAAACCCCTCTCTTCCGCCATCAGGAAAAGCCTCCGCAGCATCCTTCAAGGGCACAAAAGTAAACGGTTTATAACCCCCCTTCCAAATTTCAGCGCCCTCCCCATCCCCCTTCTTCCTCCACCTAAACTTAACCGGACCAGCCTCCCTACTCTTCGGCGAATCCAACGCTCTATCACAGAAAATGCACATCCCCTCCGTCTTCAGCAATTCCTCAAACAAGAAATCATAATCAACCATCGCATCCATATGCGCATGCAACAGCGCACCTTTCGGCATTTTTTTTAGAATCCGCCATAACCTCGTCTTTACCATTTTTTCCTTTGCCAAACTAAACATCATGCCCGGATACACATTCTTCCCCGTTTCCTGCGCGACATGGTTTTCGAATTCGGAGGTCCAAATCGAGGCTTGTTCTTCGAGGCGGATACGGGCGACGACATCGCAGGCTTCTTGGGCTAGAGGCGAGAGCGTCGATTTGAATGCATAGTCTGTGGCGAAAAATGTATATAAGTAGGTGCGAATTGCAAGAATAGCTAGCTAAGCTATAGGATGTGATATGATATGAAATTGTGACCAACCGCTGCGCTGCTGCTTTTCTTGATCTATAAGTGCCTCTCTACCACAGAGATACTTGTCAATGAACGGTTCATCCTTTGCAGGAATGCCAGCAGCTAGCTCGGCATATTCATCATCTGGTATTTGGGAAGGCCATGGGAGATCTTTGACTCTAGACATGATTGCGGGGTTGAGAGTGAGAGTTGTTGGTGAGAAAGAAGCTGAAGTCGCGAATTAATGAAGCTGTTTGAGTAAATAAGTCGAGAAGATTTAATCTATTAAATCTTCGGCAGCTTAGTCCATTTATCTTCTCTGAGCACAATCAATGAACACCTGCAGATCAAATGAATTACTTGGGTACATGTCCGATGATTCATCCGCGGAATGGGTTACAGAATAGGGAGCTGCATGTGAGCAGGAATGGGGATGGCGGGGTCCTTCCGATGATAAGAGCGATAAGCTTTTGGTGGGAGCTTTCGAAATCCGCCCCTATTCTTCCTCGATGAGTGGGAGTGGGAGTGGGAGTGGGAGTGAATTGATTTTGGGCCCATAGCTGTTACGTATTGATAGATTGAACTTTTCGGAGGCATACGGGTTTCCAATAGTTTTGACTGCAATGCAAACCTGAGCGGATTCAATATTCTTGATAGGTAAAGCACTCGAGTAGATCTAAGATCTAAGGCTCAATCAATATAAATTCTTTCTTCCAAACAAATTTAACATATCCAATGAATCAAAACTGCCAAATAGACTCATAATCCCAGATGGAAATTAAATATATTGAAGAATATTCCACTATTGAACCGTAGTCCGGTCTACTAGAAACCCTCGGAAGGCGTTTCCGAGCTCGGGTATCCCTATTTGATTACCGATAATTAACAGACAGAACTAGATGATAGAATAGATCATATTATGTTATATCTAGCGGTATAGCTCTGGGTATATCGATTCAATTCCAAATCATTCCAAACTCGTGCTGTTTTCCCAAAACACCTGTCTCCGTATACCACCGTGACAATCTACAACATACTCTTTGGCATATTTTTGAGCGCCTGTCTCACTCCCAAATCGCCCAAAACCTCTTCAGCTCCACCTAAAATAGCATCAAATTTGTACCTAGAAGATGTCAGTGAGATCTTTGATTCTGTATTTCTCATGACATGTACTCACGTTCTATGGAACATCTCAATAGTCTTCCCCATGCCACCCTGGGTAAGTGCACGTCCACCAAATATCTGCACAGCTTCATCCGCGCATTCGTGAGCTGATCGTGTAGCGAACATCTTAAGAAGACCGATTGGACCAGCTAGATGTGTAGCTTGTTTTTTGTATGGCATGAGTGTCATTTGATATGTGATGTTTTCTAACCATGCTTGGTTTGCTTCACAGTGAGATATCATTTTCGCAAGCCTGGACGGGTCAGTCGGTGCGTCAATTGGGTTGAAGCAATCGAAACTTACTTTTGACGGATGACTGGTTGTTCAGTCAACTTTTTGCCGAACACCAATCGTTGATTACTCCATTTGATGCATTCTTCTGTTGCTAGTCGCATCATACGAGTGACGCCACTAGCCATCATCCATCTTTCATGGTTGAAGTTACTGAGAATAACGTGAATACCCTTATTTTCAACACCCAAGAGGTTCTCCACTGGAACCTTTACATTATCGAAAGTGATATAGGCAGTTCCAGCTGTTGGAGAATACGATGTCTTGATGGGTGTTGTCTCTACACCCTCACCTCTTTCGATTAAAACGACAGAGAGTCCCTTATCTAGAGAATTATTAGTATATGAATCTAACCAAAAGAAATAGAGATTAACAGTACCTGTCTTGACACCAGTAACGAAATAATCGCAAAATACGCCGTTAGTGATCCATTTCTTGGTACCATTAACGATATAGTGTTTGCCATCCTTGGTCTTCTCCGCAGTTGTTCGAATGCCTGCAACATCAGATCCAGCAAATGCTTCAGTGATAGCCAAGCAAATCTTCTTCTTTCCACTGAACACCTCTGCGGCAATTTTGTTCTTCCATGCCTCATCGTTGGCAAATTGAAGAACCGCTGTTAGAGAAATGGTCATACCTGCCTGTGATTGAATGTCAGTCATGTATTGAGACATTGAGTGAATTCAGTACGGGAACATAGGATGATAACTAACCATGTTACCATCTTGAAATCCTCTCGCATTGGCGCGAACACTCTCCTGACCAACAATCATATCATGAAAGTAATCAAATTCCTCCCCCTTCACAGCGCCACCCATTAGGTCAACTCCATGCAAATGTTTTCCTGGACCCAACCTCATATGCAAAATGCCCGCCTTCGACATTCTATCGATTAGATGTTGTGGGATATGTGCTCCTGTCTTCTCACACTCCTGCGCAACAGGTGTAACATATTTATCTGTGAACACTCTCATCGCCTTCTGCAACCTCCTATGACTTTCCTTATAATAAGGACTCTTAAATTGTGGAGTCAACCATGTAGGTTCTCCATATGGTATAACACTCAAGTCTCCAATATTCTGTTCAATAACTTGTGATTTTTCGCCTTCGATCGTGCCGATACATAGATTGGAGTATTTTTGTAGGACTTCTTGTCTATGTAGATTGTAGAATGCTTCAGTTGCGTCTGTACCTGCGACTTGCTTTAAGACGGATTCTCCGCCTGGGTGTGCATCTACAAACTCGGTGACATCGTAGACTTTGCTATCAATGATGAACCAGAGGGATTCCTCGGTGTTGTTTTTGGAGACTTCATCCCGAGTGAGAGTGCGATGTGGCATTGTGATATATTGAAGGAAAGTAGGTTGATGAGCACCAGAGGGGGAATCAAAGGAAAAAGAAAGGAAAAAGAGTAAAATACAATATTAACATATTCTGGGGAACAATTGGAACGCGCCGTGATTACTAGTTGTGATTTGGGAATGTTACCGAAACCTGGGGACAGGGGTAAACCACCGAGGTCCAATCAACCAATCGGCGTCCTTGAATTACAAGGATATTTCCAATCTTTGGCTTTTCAATATCAATGTCCAAAATTGATTTCAATGTGCCAACCAATAGTCTCCTACAGAATGAATCCAGGAGAACTAATTATTCGAGTTCTTCTTGAGTTGCAATCTAGACTTCGGAAATGACTTTACATGACTTTCATGTCCATAACACCAGCTCAAATACAGAACAACTGGGCCGCTAGGCCGCCGGCTTCGGACGGTGATCGGTAGAGAATTGATCTACTCGAGTAGAAGATGAAAAGACATTATTGCCGGACTTGAAAAGCAACAAATTTGTTGTGGAAGCTCACATGGGAGTTATTTATACCCCACCGGGAACTGATTGTAAAAATGTTCTGCAATAACCACGCTAGAGCTCACCGGGAGCTCGCTCATTGTGTTTCCCCGGGGATGAAGCATACGTATATTGAAGCATAATGTCCATTGGCTAAACGTTTGAAGCTAGTGCTTCATTTACAAACTTCATGTACAGGCCATTGCGGGGTACATCAGAGCTACTTGAAAAAGTATATCGAAAATTGTGGATGTTATACAACTCTTCAAGTCAACAACAGTGGGAGTGGGGAAGGTAACACACCGGTGTCTGCACTTATCCAGCGGAACAGGAAGAGATACCCCCGATGCGCAATTTAGCCTATCAATACTTTTACCGTTCAACTGCCGTGGGTAATAGTACAAGTGTACTATAATCCCAATCCAGCGGTTTGTTCTACAGATCATTCTGGAATTGGAAGAGTTTCCGAAACTTGAAGATGGGATAATTATGAATCCAGGGTGATGAGCGTCAGAGGCGCATCTGTGACTTCTTTGCATATTCCCCGCGTTTGTTGAATGAGTCTGAGCTATATAACTGTGATCGATTGCCCATACCCCTCAACGATGGAGTAATGAAGCTCATTGACATCTTAGCTTAGGAACAATATCTTGAGTTGCAAACTTTCGTCTTTCAAGGTTTAACAAGATGTATCTCCTAAGTCTAGCTATCTCGTTCCTGATTTCCGTTAGTTCAGCTTTACCTGCTCCGGAAAAACGCCAGGTAGCACCAAGTGTCCAACTATCATATGCAAACATCATCGGTACTGGCTCAACAGGAATCGACACCTTCAAAGGAATTCCCTATGCACAACCACCCATTGGATCACTTCGTCTGAAACCTCCCCAACGCATCACTTCGCACCTCGGAACAATCCAAGCAACTGATATCCCCACCGCATGTCCCCAAGGTTCTAAATCAGCCCCGGCATCGCTTCCGCTCGATGTCCGCGCCAACCTATTCCCTCGCCTGGTATCCGAAGCCTCCACTCCAATCGGCGAGGATTGCCTAACAATCAACGTCCAACGGCCCTCCAACAGCACCAAAAACTCCAAACTCCCCGTCCTCTTCTGGATCTACGGCGGTGCCTTCCAAGGCGGGTCCACCCAATCTTTTGATGCATCCCAACTTCTCCAGACCTCCATCTCCAATCATCAACCTATAATCTACGTAGCAGTCAACTACCGTCTTGGGGGCTTCGGGTTCCTCGGCGGTTCCGAGATCCTACGCGATGGCTCTTCTAATCTCGGGCTCCTGGATCAACGACTAGGTCTCCAATGGGTAGCCGATAATATCGCTGCTTTTGGAGGGGATCCTGATAAAGTTACCATATGGGGTGAATCCGCCGGGTCTATCTCTGCATTCGACCAAATGGCATTGTATGGTGGCCAATACCATTATAAAGATAAACCACTTTTCCGAGGCGCAATCATGGATTCGGGATCTATTACCCCAGCCGATCCCGTTGATAGTCCTCGTGCACAATCCGTATACAACCAAGTCGTTCTTGCATCCGGCTGTGCAAATTCGACTCACACACTCACTTGTCTACGCAACCTCCCCTATGACAAATTTTTATCCGCTACCTTATCTCTCCCCTCATTATCCTCCTACAACTCCATCGCCATCCCGTATCTCCCCCGTCCCGATCACCACGGTGGAGTGCTCCCCCTTTCCCCCGAGCTCCTTGCCTCCCAAGGTCTCTTCGCCCCAATCCCCTTCATAATCGGCGACCAAGAAGACGAAGGAACCGTCTTCTCTTTCGGCCCCTCCAACCTCTCCACCACCGCCGACCTCGAAAACTATTTCCACACCATCATCTTCCCCGACGCCACTTCCTCACAAATCTCAACCCTGATATCCTCCTATCCCGATGACCCAGCTTCTGGTAGCCCCTTTGGCACCGGCGCTGCAAACAATGTATATCCGCAATACAAACGTCTAGCAGCACTAGTAGGCGATTTAAGCTTCACACTTTCGCGACGATTATTTCTTTCCTATGCACTTGCTGCTCACCCTCTCACATCTTCGTATTCATATCTCGCGAGCTATGGTTATGGAACACCGGTCGTAGGCACATCTCACGGATCAGATGTCGCGATTACTTATGGAGAAACCCTTGGGTTTCCCCAGGAATCAATTCAAGATTATTATATCAATTTTGTTAATACTTTGGATCCAAATGGGAAGGGGTGGACGGGGGAAAATGACAGTAGTACTGGGAATGGGACGCTGCAATGGCCCATTTGGGGGAAAGGGAGACAGATGGTTAATTTGGGGAAAACGCAGAATACGTTGATGACGGATGATTTTAGGGAAAACCAGTTTGGGGCTATTAGAGAGATGGTTGGGAGTTTACATCTTTGAGAATGAGGGTTGTTTTGGTGAGCTGGGCTGCTCAGAAACAAGGAAGGAATGAGGGTGGTAAAATGGTAGTTTCTTTCTTATAGTAACTTATTGGTGACTAGCTAGCATATGAATATAGGCTTGGTAAGAGTAATAATGCTCTGGTGTTGTGTCTGCCATGATTGTGGGTGCGGCACTACTTATTTACCCTCGTTCGATGACATAGCCTACGTACGTAACTTAACTTTGTAGTTTACTCATTAGTTGTCCACCATATTACAGTTCACCAATCTAGGCGTACAGATATCCCAAGGAACCGTGAACCTCACCCAAGATCACCGTATTCCTTACTATACATACATACTTCCCTGTCTTCATACATCAAAATATTCACGTTAACAATTCATATTTTCCAGATGCCTCCAGTCATATCATACCATACCAAATCATTTATACTCGAGTAGTTCTGTAGTTGAGACTTTACTTTCGCCTAGCTCCCATGTTGGGTTCAAGAAAACTACTTTTCAAGTAATCTATCTCACATTTACCGGTTTCAGAAGTTTTTGTATTATTTTAGAGTAATAACATTTCAAGGCATCTCCATAATATCATAATATCATAATATCATAACTACTCGAGTATTAACCGTTACCCATCGCCATCGCTGTTATCAGTACAGAATTACTGCATGCATGCAGCGCCAACATCCCAATACTCCCCCCTTCAACGCAAATTCATACTTAATGCCAGATAATTCATGTCCCTATTTCTATCCCCTTAAACACTTAAACATATCCGAAAAGTCAATTTCCCAGCCCCTCTTTCGCCCAAGCCATGATATTCTTTCCCCCTTCCACATTTGCTAATCCTTCTGGTCCCTATTTTCATCTCGTTAGTTCGCTTTTGAGGTCTATTTCATTTACAACATAACTGTGCTATTTAGGAGATACAACTTCAAGAATACGAGTATGTAAATAGCACTTACAGCCCAAAACATCACGCCCCCAAAATTATCATATTTCCCACTTGCCACATGGCTCGCTACAATTTTCATTCCTTCGGCTCCACCGATATTCGCATAAGCCGCTGGTCCTGCTGCGCTCCACTACCATTAGGAAGGAGCTCACAATTAGCACAAATTCGCTCGCAAATTCTGCTCCCGTCGAGACAAGAATTAGGGATAGGTACATACAGCAGGCGCTCCCAAAAAACCATTTCAAATTCCTCTTTTCTGCTCCCCCCTCCAAAGCAGTAGCCCACTGATTAAGACTCGCTTCAAATCCGCTCGAACCGATTTCACAAGAAGGATTGTTGTAGAACTGTACGAATACAAAGTCGCAGAGCAGAAGCATGGGTGTTGGGATCGAGGCGTCAAGGAATGGACATTGAGGGGCCGAGGATAGGTAGTATGTTCTATCCGAAGCGGTAGAGAAAAGCCGGCGGAATTCACGGGCTAGTGTCTCGTAATATTCGGGGTGCTTGTTCTCGTTGTCTAGAAATTTTGTTATCAATTTTCATCTCCGAGAGGTCTAAAATGAATAAAGGGGAGGGATAATGTCGTTGGATATACTGAGTATTTGACATGTACATACCAATGTCAAACCCATCCAACACCGTCTCCCCAAACGGTCTTAATCTTCTCTCAATCTACATCCCACTCCCTTCCAGCGGCCCAAACAACCCCCACAGTACCTCCGCAAACCCTATTGCCTCGTCCTCACTTCCAAAAACAATCTGTCCGGTCGAACCCCCTAAACTCAATAACACTTTCTTTCCCATTCCCTGACATGTTTCTATGTCCATCGCTAAATCCGGACAATACAATAAACCTGGGGCCTGTGAAGCCATCAAAGGTGTTTGGGCAAAATTGCATGCGGCGCCGAAATTGACGGTGGGATATTTACTGGTGCCCGAAAGATCTGTTCGAGAAGTCACGAATGCAAGGATGACAATATCGATATTGGGATCTGCACATTGGGCGGATAGGGACAAGGAAGATGTTAGGGGAGACTGGCCGTAGTAAATTGCTATATTTGAGTTGGATTTTGAGTCGAAGATATATGACTTCGATTTTGTCGATGTCGATGTTGCTGCTAAACCTATTTCCACTAGAGATGCTGTTGCTATCTTATCGGGAATTTGGGAAGTCAAGGGTTGGGCTTTGATATTTATACTTGAGACTGGCACGGGAGCTGATGTAATGTATGAGGAAGTTACAGAGGGGTTCTCTAAGCCAGTCGTAACAGTCACCCAATTTACAACCGCGGTGGTCCTTTCAATCGTAGTCGTCGATGTCGTTTGCGACTCCATGTCTGGCTTTATATTCGGCGTTTTGGAATCCGGAATTCCTCCTGATATATCATCCATCAAATCCATGAACTGCACTTCTAGAATTCTGATTTGACTTAAGATTTGTCGGATTTGGCTTTTGTCTATTTTTATAGTCTCGGGATTCTGCCTCTTGTTAGCAATGTGGGAGTGGGGATATACATACTGCGCAAGAAAATCTAGATGGGGTACTGTGACCTCTATCGAGCGAATTGTATCTAGCGGGGATATTGGGGTTAATTGTGATGATAGGGATTCCTGAAGATATTGGGGTGTGGGTAAAGCGGAGACTACTGGGGGGGTTTGGAGAAGGACAGAAATAATAAAAGTAGCTGTGAGAAAATGGGAGCCAAGAATATATTTCATTGTGCCGGTAGATTTAAAGAATTTGTTTCGCTTGAAGGAAAGAAAAAGGAGGCCGTAGAGATGACAGGACGAAATTGGGAAAGATAATGGAAATATAATTCCATCGCACGAGTAATAGTAAATACACCCCACCCCGCTGTCTGCACGACGACCCATTCCACTGCTAAGACATTGTCGGAAATGTGGTGCTGAGTGGCTTGTGACAACGAGGAATGAGTGATTCGGAGATATTAGCAGATCGGAATGTGAATCGTATCAGTAGATAGAGCCAAATTTGTCTCAAACGCTATCGATAGATATCATTCATTCTCAATTTACAGTTCTTAGCTTCTTCCTTAGCAGATGCGTACTCTTCTCCAGTATCTTTTGATTGTCACGATCTAGATCCACCCGGGCAATTCCTCGTAAATGTAAAGCGAATGGGTTTGGCTGTAACTGTGGAACTAGATATAAGGATCGAGTTGCGGCCTCAAAGCTAAATATAATTGAAGAGTAGATGCCGTCGAGGGATTCGGTATGTCTTTATACCACCCCCATTATCCGCCAAAACATCCTGTTTTTTGTTGATAGCGAAAACTCAGGATTAATACAGTACTTAAAAGCGTTTGCAACTCAATATCAATGGGATAATACTCCACGATTGATGCGTCGCTATGTTTCCCTTCATGTATCTTGCGTCCAAAGCTTCTGAGCACTTTCTGTGTATCACTTCCCACCGAAAAGAGCCCTCGAAGTCGACGTGATCTTCCACTTCAGCGATACAATGGTATTTAATGACTGCTTTGGTTTACTCTTCGACAGTTCAAACCATGTGATATGCAAGAGGTGTAGGAAATTCACTACAAGGTGCTTGTATATCAAATTGCGAACATCAAAAAGTAGTTTGGAAATGAAGTTACTAGGCAGGTGTTGATTGGGCTCGGGGAGCCTAGAGTCTGCTAATACCAAACAGACGGTTTCAGACCTTGCCTTCTTTGACGGTAGAAGAGAAAAGGAGTCTCATGGTCCATCCATTGAGATAATGAAGACTAAACATCCACGGTGATCTTTTCTTCCCCTGAAGAAATTGAAATGAGCAAATGTACAGGACCCAGAAATGCCAGGTATCAGGTATCAGATGTCAAACCCGTGAGGGCAGCGGCGTAGGCCACCTTGGGTCAGCCTTGCTGCCAGGATCACGTTGGAACTATTTCCCACACCTTATCGCTTGGTTACCCTTTAATCCCAAAGATCTATAACCTCCAAATATAAAATCCACTTTTGGCGAAGGAATCATGGAAGGGAATACCCGTAGGATCATCTGGGAATTTCCCGGCCGGAGCCCGTGCCAAATAAACTGAAAGACGGGCACTTTTGAATCTGAATACCTCTCAACAGACAGCTTTGCGCGATCTTCTCTCTGTCAGTGTCGAGTACCTTCTGGAGCAATTCCCATTCCCTGTCATGTTCACTTCCTGCTGTAACGTGATCATTTGTTTCGATCGATACGAATTTCTTCGGTAGAATTCCCAGGTCATTTGTTCTCATTAAAGCACCAGACTTCCCGAGCTTCTTTCATGTAGATATGATGCATCGTTCTGAGGTTTGATGGTCGAATTGAGACAAGAGTTACAGGTTCGTCATTGGCTGGAACAGTATTGATATCAGATCCACTATAATCTCCAGCCACAAGACCTCGGCATCGACCCCTTCATTTGCTCCGCATATCCCATAAAGCCTAAAAAGTCAGCATTCTAAAGTCTCTGAAGTTATTGATGCATAAATGTTCTCATCGAAAACTTAGAATTCCTTGGAACTCCCATTGTTAAAAATCTAGATTCTCTTCTACTCCCGATCGTCCATAGAGCCAGCGCTACTATTTGGAGCGGGGAGCCAACATTGAATAATATCCCCAGGGATCGCCAAACTTTTTAGCTCATTAGCAAGACTATCGACGTCATCGCTATTGCCAGAAGGGATTTCATCCTGCTCCGAGTCTCCGACACAGGACGATTGTTGGCCAGCTTCGAAAAGTCGACTTGATACGTATGTGATTGGTGCTCTTTGCGGATTTAGAATCGCTCCTTCATCGACTTACTTTGACTCTTCGGCCGATTTATAGAGCTTGGGGAAAAGTGGATGCAAGCATACATTACATACCAAGACTACTCGAGTAGTGTCCTGGAGTAGAGCATTGAATACTTATAACATGTCGAACCCTGCGGAAACTTGTGCTTCGGTAGCAACACACAGAATTCTTTCTCTCAAAAATCACTTCAAAAACTCCTCAGATCCAGCAGAAGACTCATATAAAGCAAAGATGGCATCTTCATATAAATTTCAAGGATGGATGGCACTAGATAAAGAGGCTGACAAGGGAAACATGGTATGGCAAGAATATGAACCCAAGAAATGGACAGAGGATGATGTCGATATCAAAATAACCCACTGTGGTATTTGCGGTTCTGACCTTCACACTTTAAGATCTGGATGGGTGAGTACTTCTATTCTTGGTGGCGGAAAAGAAGACTGACGGGTTGGCTACAGGGTGCGACAAAGTATCCAGCCTGTGTAGGACATGAAGTAGCCGGTACCGCAGTTAAGGTTGGAAGGAACGTCAAGCATATCAAGCTTGGTGATCGATGTGGTGTTGGTGCACAATCAAGTTCTTGTCTGAAACCAGATTGCGAGGAGTGCGCAAGTGGAATGGAGAATCACTGCACGAAGATGGTTGGAACTTACAATGGAACATATCCTGATGGCTCCAAATCATATGGTGGTTATGCAGATTACTGCCGTGCTCCCTCACATTTTGTTATCAAGATTCCTGATGGACTTTCTCTGGCCGAAGCTGCCCCTATGTTATGTGGAGGTGTCACAACATGGTCACCCCTTGTCAACAATGGAGCCGGACCCGAAAAACGAGTTGGTATTGTCGGCATCGGAGGTCTAGGTCACTTTGGTCTTCTTTGGGCCAAAGGTCTCGGCTGCGAAGAGGTTGTTGCAATCTCCCGTTCAGGCGCAAAGAAAGCCGACGCGGAGAAGATGGGTGCGACCAGATTTATTGCTACCGACGAAGATCAGGATTGGGCCAAGAAGAACTCTAGATCCCTCGACTTGATCGTTTGCACCGTCTCCAGCCCGAAGATGCCCATTGCTGGATATCTTCAATTGTTAAAAACCAAAGGAGAATTCATTCAAGTTGGAGCCCCGGAGGATGTCATCCCAGCTTTAAACATGTTCGCCTTCATCGGGAAGGGAGTCAAGCTTGGTGGCAGTGCTATCGGTACACCAAAAGAGATTAGTGAGATGTTGGAGTTTGCTGCGAAGAATAAGATCCACCCTTTGATTCAGGAGAGACCAATGTCGGATGCAAACCAAGCCATTGTTGATATGGAGGATGGAAAGGCTCGTTATCGCTATGTCTTGGTTAATGAAAAACATGCAAAGGAGTTAAAAGAATGAGTAACATGTATATGACTGTACATAAGGAACAAATGAAGATATGTATATAGAAGAAACAATTGATTGTATGAGTATGAGGAAGTGGTGTCAGATTTCGACCACTGAATGTGACATAATGAGTTATGATGATCCGTCACTTGTGATATGAGGTTCAGCAACTTCATACTGATAATCATATATACTTTGCTGATAGCTACCTAGTAGCTGTGCAAGCTCGAATATTCGAGTATAAAGAGCCACCATCAACAAAATTGATTATCTTTCTTCAAGTTCAAGCTAGATTTTTGGGCCCATCAGACCATCCAAGACCAAGCATGAAATGAAAAGGACATTGAGACTCTGCCAGTTGCAAAGTCTATCGAATATGTGCAAACAAATACAATTTGTAAAAGATCAATTCACTGTACTGTTATCGAGTAGAGATTCACCGGATAAGAAGTCAAAACGGAATAACTGTAAGGGGGCTTTCTTCGGCACGGAAATTAGTTCTTCCACAGTACAAGCTAGTCTCAAATGGTTAAGCTCAATTGCTGTACTTTTGCTTACATGACTCTGGGCATTAATTAACCTTGAAAGCGTTCCTCCACTGTCGAATTATTTCTGTACCTCTTATCAATCTCTCCCTGACTTCTTGAATCCTGAGACTTGAGCCTTAACTTCGACAACACTATTATCATCGTACTACTTTCTAGATTTCTTCCACCCAATTTCTGTACGATCTTTATGCCATTGTCTCTTTGTTCTTAAGGTCCTTCTGGTCCTGAGGACGCGTCAATTTCTTGTTAAAGGCGACAGCTCTCAACTTTGCCTTTGCGACAAATTCAACAACGCATTTTATCAGCTTCCGATTCTAACTCGATTCGCATACGGATAGTGGAATTCGCATCATCGCAATATGGCTGATTACGAAGAAGGTTACGAGTATGATGATTATGGAGAGGAGGATGCAGGTATCACGGCGGAGGACTGCTGGACGGTTATTTCTTCCTTCTTCGAGGCAAAAGGTCTAGTCTCGCAACAACTCGATTCCTTCGATGAGTTTGTCCAAACGACTATGCAAGAGCTCGTCGAAGAAAACTCTCAACTTACCCTTGATCAAAATAACCCACCGTCAACCGATGCCAATCCTATCGCGCTCCGCCGATACGAAATCAAGTTCGGCACCATTATGCTTTCGCGACCAGCTATGACCGAAGGTGATGGCAGCACACAAGTTATGTTGCCACAAGAAGCCCGTTTACGAAATCTCACGTATTCAAGTCCTCTTTACATGGAAATGACGAAGAGCGTTCAAGTCGCGGTTGAACGTCCCGTTCCTTTGAACGAGCTTGATGACGAACAGGAGGCCGAATTGGCGAGAGGCGGAGAACATCCTACACGATTGATTTGGGAATATGAAGATGGCGGCGACCCCAACGGTGACAAAGGAGCTCCGAAACCAGATTCAGTTTATATTGGAAAATTGCCTATCATGCTGAAGTCGGAATTCTGTATGCTGAAGGATCTCGACGAAGACGATCTCTACCAATGGAATGAATGCCCTTACGACCAAGGAGGATATTTTATCATCAACGGAAGTGAGAAGGTTCTCATCGCTCAAGAGCGCAGTGCGGCCAACATCGTACAAGTCTTCAAGAAGCCAGCCAACACCGCAGTCTCGTACTTGGCTGAAATTCGAAGTGCTCTAGAGAAGGGTTCGCGCCTCATTTCTTCTTTACAAATCAAATTATTCGACAAAGGCGACAGCAACCGAGGAGGTTTTGGTAAAACTGTTAAGTCAACTTTACCTTACATCAAGGCAGACATTCCCATAGCTATCGTCTTTCGCGCACTTGGTGTTGTATCCGACGAGGACATCTTGAACCATATCTGTTATGATCGCAATGACACGCAAATGCTCGAGATGTTGAAGCCATGTATCGAGGAAGCTTTTGTCATCCAAGATCGTGAAGTCGCCCTCGATTTCATTGGAAAGCGTGGTAATGGCACATCCTTAACTCGTGAGAAGCGTATTAAATATGCCCGCGACATCATGCAGAAGGAACTACTGCCTCATATCTCGCAAAAAGAAGGTAGCGAGACCCGAAAAGCCTTCTTCTTGGGCTATATGGTCCATAAGCTACTTCAATGTGCTCTCGGACGTCGGGAGACTGATGACCGAGATCATTTTGGCAAGAAGCGTTTGGATTTAGCTGGTCCTTTGCTTGCAAAGCTCTTTAGAAATTTGTTCCGCAGATTGACTTCAGATGTTTACAGATACTTGCAACGTTGCGTGGAAAACAACAGAGAGTTCAATTTGACGTTAGGTGTGAAATCCACGACGATCACGAACGGTCTGAAATATTCCTTGGCTACAGGGAATTGGGGCGACCAGAAGAAGGCAGCAAGCTCTACTGCTGGTGTGTCTCAAGTATTGAATAGATATACATTCGCATCAACACTTTCTCATTTGCGCCGAACCAATACGCCCATTGGACGTGATGGAAAAATCGCCAAACCTAGACAACTACATAATACTCATTGGGGTTTGGTTTGCCCGGCAGAGACGCCCGAAGGTCAAGCTTGTGGTTTGGTCAAGAATTTGGCTTTGATGTGTTACGTTACAGTTGGTACGCCAAGTGACCCAATCGTTGAATTCATGATTCAGCGAAATATGGAAGTGCTGGAGGAATATGAACCACTCCGAGCCCCCAATGCAACAAAGGTTTTCGTCAATGGTGTTTGGGTTGGTGTTCATCGAGATCCTGCCCATTTGGTCAAGTGTGTACAAGACCTTCGTAGATCGCACTTGATCTCACATGAAGTCTCACTTATTCGAGAGATTCGAGACAGAGAGTTCAAAATCTTCACCGATGCAGGACGAGTGTGCAGACCTCTATTGGTCATTGACAATGATCCCGATAGCGCCAACAAAGGTAACTTGGTATTGAACAAGGATCACATTCGCCGTTTGGAGGATGACCAGTCGCTGCCAGCAAGCATGGATCAGGAAGAACGAGTAAACCAAGGATACTATGGATTTCAAGGTTTGATTAACGATGGTGTCGTCGAATACCTAGACGCCGAGGAAGAAGAGACTGTTATGATTACCATGACACCCGAAGATCTCGATATCTCCCGACAGCTTCAGGCTGGTTACCAAATTCGTCCTGACGAGAGTGGTGATTTGAATAAGCGTGTCAAGGCACCTATCAATCCTACTGCACACATCTGGACTCATTGTGAAATCCATCCAAGTATGATTCTGGGTATCTGTGCAAGTATCATTCCATTCCCGGATCACAATCAGGTAAGCTTGAAGTCCAAGATTGAATTCATTAATCTTAGGCTAATCATATTGCTACAAAGTCTCCTCGTAACTGTTATCAATCCGCTATGGGTAAACAAGCTATGGGAGTTTTCCTCACTAATTTTGATGTTCGCATGGATACCATGGCCAATATTTTATATTATCCTCAGAAACCTCTCGCCACCACACGTTCTATGGAGTTTCTTAAATTCAGAGAATTGCCAGCAGGCCAAAACGCCATTGTAGCCATCATGTGCTACTCGGGTTACAATCAAGAAGATTCCGTTATTATGAATCAAAGCAGTATTGATCGTGGACTATTTCGGAGTTTGTTCTATCGGGCATACACCGATCAAGAAAAGCGTATTGGTATGAACGTGGTCGAGCAATTTGAGAAACCGTATAGATCGGACACTCTTAAACTTAAGCAAGGTACATATGATAAACTCGATGATGATGGAATCGTCGCTCCTGGTGTTCGGGTCACTGGTGCCGATATTATCATCGGAAAAACCGCGCCAATTGCTCCTGATTCCGAGGAGATGGGTCAGCGCACAAAATCCCATGTCAAGCGTGATGCATCAACACCTTTGCGAAGCACTGAGAGTGGTATTGTTGATCAAGTACTCATTACTACCAATGCCGAAGGTCTCCGATTTGTAAAGGTTCGAATGAGAACTACCAAGATTCCTCAAATTGGTGACAAATTTGCTTCACGTCACGGACAAAAGGGAACCATCGGTATTACATATATGCAACAGGACATGCCTTTCACCAGAGAGGGCGTTGTTCCAGATATTATCATCAATCCCCACGCCATTCCATCTCGTATGACAATCGCACATTTGATCGAGTGTCAATTGAGTAAAGTCTCTACTCTGCGTGGTCTTGAGGGCGATGCTACACCATTTACTGAGGTCACTGTCGATTCAGTCTCCAAGCTACTCCGTGCACATGGCTACCATTCTCGTGGTTTTGAGATTATGTATCATGGTCATACAGGTCGTAAGATGATGGCCCAAGTATTCCTTGGCCCCACATATTACCAACGTTTGCGCCACATGGTCGACGATAAGATTCACGCCCGTGCCAGAGGTCCGGTACAGATTCTAACCAGACAACCCGTAGAAGGTCGTGCCAGAGATGGTGGTCTTCGTTTCGGAGAGATGGAACGTGATTGTATGATTTCTCATGGTGCAAGTGCTTTCTTGAAGGAGCGATTATTTGAAGTTTCGGATGCTTTCAGAGTTCATATCTGTGATATTTGTGGACTCATGACACCGATTGCGTAAGTTCATATTAGAATATTGAAAATAGAGCTTTGCTAACCTAATTATAGTAAAATCAATACTGGTTCCTTCGAGTGCCGTCCTTGCAAGAACAAGACTAAGATCTCACAAATCCACATCCCGTACGCCGCCAAATTGCTTTTCCAAGAGTTGGCAGCAATGAACATTGCCACAAGAATGTTCACCAAGAGATCTGGTATCACGGTGCGCTGATTTTGTATGATCTGATTACGACTAAATGGGGGTAGACTTTGATTTTCCTGGCGGGAGACATCATCTTTGCATATCGTGGCGTTTGGGAAGGGAAGTCAAAGAATGTGACCATTAAAAAGGGATATTCAAATTACTTGCTGCTGCTGCTGCTGCATAGGATGAAGAAGTTTGGTTGCGTTTGTCATCCGCGGAAATATCTGCCACATATTTAAATCACCTAATGCTGGAGGGGCACAGAAAAACGATATATTGGGCGCTCATCATGAATTTGGATGGCGCTGCTACTTTGTATCTTATCAAAAGTTCTCTTTAGCCAAAAAGAACAAGAGAATAACAGATAAATTATCTGATGCTGCATCGGTCTCAATTTCTCGTCTTAAAAGTTCATTATACTTCCGCATTGATGGATTTTCTTCATCACCGAATTGTACCCGTACGTCATGAATCCTCACATTATTTTATTCCATGCTTGCGTGTTGCAACTATTGTACATCCCTAGGAATCCTCGAGGTCTTCCTTTTCATACTCATACGGATCCACCCATATCCTTTTAATTGCCTTGTACCCAGTTTCGTAATATACAATTTTCTCTCGTTCAATGTGTAGATGACTCCAACGTTCGTTTGCCTAGGTATAATATATACACGGGTTCGAAGCCGCAGCAGCATATCACCTCGCAGTTCCATCACTGACATTCTGCACCTTCCTATATTCCTCTTCCATCGCTCGCTGGATGTCGAAGTCTAACTGGCGCTCCTTTTTAATACGCTGTTGTTCCATGTCCCGGATGACGCCCGCGTGCATTGCCTGTACAATCCATCGTTTTAGCATATGTGCGGCTGAAACTGGAAAGGGGAGGGACGAAAAAAGTTGAAGGGGCAAATCATACGGCTTTCTCAGCTGTTTGCCCATAATGTACAAAGACTATTGTGCTGGCGGCGAAGAGGGATGTGCCGAGAAGTGTAAATTTTGCTGCGCGAGACATTGAGTTGGCTATCTCTCGAGTTTTTTAATTCAAAATATAAACGCAATTCGAAATACCTCATGTAGTTTGTAGTGTGAAGTACAAAATAATATCCAAACTAGAGTGATCTCATGAATGGAGAAGCTGCTATCGATAGGCGCAGACGGAAGTTACCGGACAGGGGTACTTACAGTGCACCAGGAGCTTGCTCTTCTGCTGGAGCTATCTAAGCTTGAGCAACCCCAAATTCAACGTTCACTCTCCACTTTACTCTTGCGCGGCTTTGATAACGATTCTCGGACACAATTGACAATTGCAAGAGAATATACTTTCAAGAACTTTTATTGTTTGTGCAGGTTAGAGTCCGGTTTTGAAGATGGTATGTTTAGTCCAGTTGTTTGGATGGGGTGGAATATATGTGCATGGATGGTATGGAAGTTGGGTTATTGAGAGTCTGGCTAACGGTGTGCGATGATAGTCGGCACAGAATTCGGCGGGTATTCAGACGTTGCTCGATGTATGTGTGAACTCTGAGGATAGTGGGAGGGGATGGAGATACTGATTTGGAGGTTAGGCAGAGAGAGATGCGCAGAAGATTGTTCAGAGAGGTGAGTTGGATTCCTGAAGTACTGGTATTGTTGGAATCGAATGCTAATGTTCTCAATCTACAGCTAGAGAGTGTGAGTAGATGTTTACAAAAATACAATGGGGAAGGCATGGGATCAAGGCTGATAGGGAAGCAGTCCGCACAAAACGTGTAAAGGAAGCAAGAGACGAGGCAAAGAAGGAAATCGATGCGTATAAAAAGGAAAAGGAAGACGAGTTTAAAAAGTTTGAGGCAGAGGTATGTTATGCCTGAGAGGACGGAAACATTATAGCTGGGACGAATGGAAGTGCTGACATGTTGGATCTAGCACACAAGCGGCAACAAGAAAGCAGAAGAGGATGCCAACGAGGATGCCGAGGTCAAGTTGAAGGAGATTAAGGAGGCAGGCAAGAAGGGGGAAAGTCAGGTCATATCGGATCTATTAAAGGCAGTCTTTGATGTGAAGCCTATTGTACCTGAACGTGTTGAAGGACCAAAGTAGGGCATCCAATTTTGAAACTTTGGGGAAGATGCTGGGCAACGGAAAGTTGGGAGAGGGATGATTGAGGTGATGAGGACTATCAATATTGCGCCATGATGAAAGTTATACTGAAGACACGGCTATGGTGAAGTGGTAATTGATGATAACCTGTGTATAGACTAGCTTGCGATTCAAATACAACAAAGATATCCACTATTTGAGATCAGTGCTATGGTACAGATTATATGTGGCAATGTGCTCAAACTTTATCCTCATGGATCCTACACAGTCCTTCATATATAACAACGATATTGATCTTTGAGGAAATTGTAATCTAATACGACTATTTTTAGCAAAAGGTTCGTTCCGCTCCTCGAAGCCAATCACATCTTTCTAGCTACGTCACTAGTTTTACAATAGCATCAAAATCTCACCCCCGCGAACTTTATCTAGCACCAAACACCTTCTGACCCAACTTTCTCAACATGCCAAATATTTTTAGTCAAACTCAATGTTTAAGATTCAATTATGACATTTCAGGTCGCTCGTGTAGCATCGAAAAGATGGCTATCCTACAATGCACCACGAGCAAAACGACCTATAATGCTCTCCTTTGATACCTCACGTCCTAAACCTCTTACCAAAACTTCACAAATACAAATACAAATACATGATTCAGCCATACATACCTCGCAAACATGTGCTCCCCAAGCTTATACTTCACGTATACATGCGTCACGGATCCATACCTCGACGGACCGAAAATATGAAAAGGAAAAGGACATGAGAAATGCGGATCCGAAAGTGAGTGATATTGGAAGGGCCATTGAGGATGATTTTGCTACCATTAGAGATTGTTATGGTATTTTCCCTCCTATCTTATCTTTCGCCAGCGTAGTCGGGCTCACTATTTCAAACAGCTACACCCAAACATCCCATCGTTCTCGCCCATGGTCTCTTCGGCTTCGACGAATTCCGCATCGCAGGCAGCCTCCTCCCCGCTGTACAATACTGGCGCGGTATCACCAACGCTCTGCGCGCCAAAGGAATCGAAGTTATAATTGCCTCCGTACCCGCCTCTGGCAGCATCGAAGAACGGGCCGCGGTATTGGGAAAAGATATTGCCGCGAAAGCCAACGGCAAGAGTGTTAATATCATTGCGCATAGTATGGGGGGCCTGGATGCGCGATTCATGATATCGAGATTACAGCCGCAGAATGTGGAAGTTCTGAGTCTGACGACGATCGCGACGCCGCATCGGGGGAGTGCCTTTGCGGATTATTGCTTCGATGAGAGTTGGTGGCATGGAATGATACCGGGATTGATTCGGAAATTGAATGAAGTGGGTATTAGTACAGGGGCATTTACGCAATTGACGCGAAAATATATGAGTGAGGAGTTTAATCCCCAGACGCCGGATGATGAGAGTGTGAGATATTTTAGCTATGGAGCGACGTGCGATCCGAAGTTGTGGAGTGCATTTCGGAAGAGTCATCGGATAGTGCAGAAGGTGGAGGGCCCAAATGATGGGTTGGTGAGTGTAGAGAGTAGTCGGTGGGGGACTTATAAGGGGACGTTGGTGGGGGTTAGTCATTTGGATTTGATCAATTGGACGAATAGGTTGAGGTGGTTGGTCTGGGAGTTGACGGGGAATGTGAGGAAGTTTAATGCTATCGCTTTCTATCTGGATATCGCGGATATGCTGGCAAAAGAAGGTCTTTAGATGGTGTTGTGTTGTACGGTGATGAATGAGCATTGGTATGGAGTTTGGTTGGTTAGAAAATATCCAGAGAGTGTTTTGCGAAGAAGGTTTGATTTGAGAAAAGTTGTGGCATGGTATATGCATGCATTGGAATAGAAGTTATAGATCTGGGGCGGGGCATTGGATAGAAATATGTATAGATAAATACTCCTTATTCTCTTTCTCATCATATCCTCTCCCTCTCCCTCTCCCTCTTCCTCTTCCTCTTCAGGGCTTGGGAGCGGGCGAGGTAATGAGATAGAAGGTGAATCACTCAGATTATAATCTTGATGGCTCGATTGAGTTTGTTCTATTTCCTAGATTTGCTTGCTCCTGTTTAATTCTTGTATATCAGTTGAAGGATATATGCTAACTCATGATTTCATGTCGTTTTTCCTGGGTTTCTAGGGCGTCCTTTGGAGGGCGGTATTTTGTGGTGAGGGTAGTACTGAGTAAGAGGGTGAAGAGAAAGTTGGGATGGGAGTTGATGGAGTTGATGGGAGTTGATGGGAGTTGATCTTCACTCCCAAGTAATTGCAATGGCATGCTGATCGATAGAAGGATATCTCAGCCAATGTTTTGTGAGATTCAACTACGGTTCTAAGTCTTCCATCCCCATACTAGGTCATTATTTCATAACGCTCTGTCTAATACATGGCATGACTTCTTAGGTGCAGATACTAGCATCGCCCAAAGGAACTTACAAGGCTTAAACCAAATCTAGAACGATACTTGATGACGCTTAAACATATGCAGATAAAACATGCATTGGAGAATTCTTCCAACTTGCTCTCTATCGCCAATACAAAGTATATTCTATGTCAAAACACTCACGCTATGAAGTTTGGAGGAAAACCTAACATGATCTCACTGGAGATGAATAGCTACCCTAAGCGAAGAATATAAAGGAAGCCCATAATCGATCATGATATTGTTACTTAACATGCCACGGCCGTCGGACCAAAGCTCAGAAATTCTGTTCAGGATACAAAGGAGAAGGACGGCTGATGAACTAAAGCCAAGATATCAGCTGATGGTCAGCATTTATACTGTCTTGCTCATATGTGGATCCGACGGGAGTAGCTCATGATTACCGGTATGTATTTCTTGGTATACCGGCGATAAGGAGAAGAAATAGCATCGTTGAAGTTGTCGGCAGGCAGATAGCCTAGATGGTAGTTGTGGGCAACCGTAACCCAGCCCGAATATAGGCTAAATTCGCAAACTCTTTTCTCCACGATCTTCATCTCCTTTCCCCAGATTCTCTCCGCATTTCATATCAGCCTTATCTTACGGGATTCCTGAAGGTATCTGTGTAGCTTTCCAAGTGGCTTAAGATTATAGTTGCACGCTGTCCCACAAGTTTGAAAGCCAACGTTTTGTTGAATCTGCATCTGGGCCTGGGCTTTACATTTTTCTCTCTTTCTCGAGGGATTTTGTTGAGCTGACATTTAGCTGTTGGCGGTTAATCTCCTATCCAGCAGTTGTTAAGGATCTTCCGGATATACTTGATACATGGCTATGGCAAAATCACGTTCTTGGTGTCTGTTCTACATTGCAATATCTTCAACCCCACAAAATCCCACTTTCGTCAAGATGACAGATGCTATAATACAAATCATATGGCAAGTGGCAGTCCATGATAGCACATGATGCGAAGGGCTTCTCTGACGGGCCGTTGCTCCTTAGCTTCTCAGGTACCTGTCAAGGCGACATGTTTCTTTAATCTAAAATGAGTTTGGGTGATCTTCCGTCTGTTGACCTGATTGGGTCCTCAGCACTACTTTAATTCGACGTTATGGTAAAAACCTTCTTGTTTCATTTGTTCTATCCAATGACATCTCACCATGTCCTGCCAACCACACAGCATAGGTTCGTCCTTCGCGATCAATCCGAGCAACTGCTTGTCGTCTACTCAGGCTATACGGATTCTACTGGTAAGCCGGCATCGGGTTTCCGTTATTGATATTGGGAGGCAATTTGCATATAGACGACGAAAGCTAGTTATCTGTCAGTTCAACAAAGCGAACGTGGCTAAGGTCGTCAGTTGTATCCCAGTTCCGTTGATATAAAAGATCCTTTGCCCTCTCAAATCTTCTGAATGACACACTACGCATAATCTTTGATTCTTCAATTATCTGTTAGAATGGGTTTCAAAATTGTTTTCTTCGCTGTCGCTGCTGTAGCGCCAACTGTATACGCTCAAGGCGGGGCGTATGCACAATGTAAGTTATCAAACTTCATTCGGAACTGATCTGGCATTAATACATAATTCAGGTGGTGGTCAAGGTTGGAGTGGCGCAACAACATGTGTTTCGGGTTACACATGTACTTATGGCAATGCCTTCTATTCTCAATGTCTACCAGGCTCTGCGATTTCGACACCAGTGACAACCACTCCGACAACAATCATCACATCCACCACGAAAGTTACCACAACCACAGGTGGTAGCGCGACTACAACAGCAGCTGTTGCGGGTAATCCATTTGCAGGAAAAGCACTTTACGCCAACCCATATTATGCTTCTGAGATCTCTGCGACTGCCATCCCTTCACTCACAGGAGCCATGGCAACTAAAGCTGCTTCGGTAGCAAAAGTCCCGACCTTTGTTTGGCTGTAAGTCGATCCTTTTCAATCAGATGACGAACACGAAAGCTAAGCAGCGCAGTGACACCGCAGCCAAAGTGCCAGTGATGGCGACATATCTTGCCAATATTCGGGCCTTGAATAAAGCAGGGGCAAACCCACCTGTTGCCGGTACTTTCGTGGTCTACGATTTGCCTGATAGAGATTGTGCAGCAGCTGCTTCGAATGGAGAATATAGCATTGCGAACAATGGACTAGTGCATTACAAAGCCTACATCGACTCAATCGTTGCTATCCTCAAGACTTATTCTGACGTTAGCGTTATTCTGGTCATCGGTAAGTAACAATCTTCATCTCATATATACGTAGATTGATGGTTGACATTTCAATAGAGCCGGACTCGTTGGCCAATCTGGTTACCAATCTTTCTGTTGCGAAATGTGCCAATGCACAGGCAACCTATCTACAAGGTACCGAGTATGCCATCGCACAATTGAATCTGCCAAATGTCTCTATGTACTTGGATGCTGGACATGCTGGCTGGCTAGGATGGTCGGCCAATATCACTCCGGCTGCAGCACTTTTTGGCCAGGTCTACAAAGCAGCAGGAAGTCCATCTTCGGTTAGAGGTCTAGCTACCAATGTCGCCAACTACAATGCGTGGACGAGCTCTAGTTGCCCTTCCTACACCTCCGGCGACTCTAATTGCAACGAGAAATTGTATATTAATGCTATCGCTCCACTTTTGACGGCACAAGGTTTCCCAGCTCACTTCATCACCGACACCAGTAAGTTTAAAGATTCTCTGAGCTTCTGAGATGATTTTAACCGTAGACATAGGTCGCAATGGTGTTCAGCCTACAGCTCAATTAGCTTGGGGAGATTGGTGCAACCTCAGTGGCACCGGATTTGGCGTTCGACCTACCACCAACACCGGAGATGCCTTGGAGGATGCTTTTGTTTGGATCAAGCCAGGTGGAGAATGCGATGTTTGTCCCTCGGTTCATATTTCCAGCTTTGATGTACTAACTCCCAATTTAGGGTACTTCCAACACCAGCGCAGCTCGATATGATTTCCATTGCGGCCTAGCAGATGCACTCCAACCAGCTCCAGAAGCTGGTACTTGGTTCCAAGCCTACTTTGCCCAATTGCTCACCAATGCCAACCCAAGTTTCTAAACTTGAGCGTAAATGAGGATAGAAGGAAAGACGGGTCTCGGCTGCATACATTCATTTAGAGGTCGCACTAGGAAACAAGAAATTTCTCTATATAGTCGTTCCTTGTCGTTCTTAAGAAGTTAAGATTTGTATATAGAACTTCCTATTCTACTTCTATTCACCTGTATATATGAAATACAATTTTTGGCGCAAGATTATCTGGTACAGTACCTGTGTATATGAACTTATATGTGAAAAAACTTGTTCCCTTTTATTGTATATTAATTATTAAATCCTGAACTATTCCAGGGAACATGGAACAACTTTTTTCTCAAGAGTACGGTAAATCACAAGCCCTGATTTTATACTATAGTATTACAGTATCTAATCTCCCAGATAAAACACATTGTACTGTAATCCAACCACTTCACCATACAACACTGAGTACTACCGGTACAGTACAGATACAGTAAAAGATCAGCCAGTACCCCACAAATAGGCTTGCTTACTTACTTGCCTCTCAACCGCCTGCCCACCTGCCTGCTAGCATTGATAGCCTGCCTATAGGCTATTGTACCGGTAGTTGCGGAAAATAATATATAGTATCTGCTAGGAGATCTCATTTTATTACTCTGATCTGTTCCCTGACCCCTGACCCTTCGGCATTCTTGTCGGATATGACATTAACTAGTACACTTTCATATATACTCAAGTAATATATATATATAAACCATCCGTGAACAATTTTAATATTAATCTACTCGAGTAACTTATAATATACGGTTATGACTTATTAATCAAAAAACTATATATTATACCATGCACTCAATATAATACACTCGAGTATCCAATATATATATATACCTACCTGTATACCAGCAAATTTCCAGTACCAGTATTTGGTTCAGTTAAATCAATCCACCTTTCCACCTTTCCACCAAATATACAAACTCCTACAAATTACAATCAAGTTTTATAGGTACATACACATGTATCGGCACTGTAAGATTATGTAGCACGAGAATAGCCGAAATCCGGGTACCGGTACTGTGATCCTGCGGTAAGGATGGGGTTGAGATTGAGGTTGAGGTTGGGTTGGGATGTATTTACCCCTTGGATTTAACCGAGAGTGGGATGTTGGATTCGGGTCCGGTGGTGATTTGGTGATGGGATGGACAGGGTAGATTTGTTTGGACTTGTGTTTATGTACGGTAACTAAGATTCTTCATCTGGGATTATGATATACCGGTAATCGAGGATGCTATATGATATACCGGTACTGTATTTTCGTGTTTGTATTGGTGATAGAAGAGAGAGTTAGGAGTACAGTATAGGTACTACTCAAGTATATGAAATACTCAACACATCATCTAAAACACCGCACACAAATACCCGCATGCATTATTATAATAATAATAATAATAATAAAAATAAAAATAATAAATTAAGTTAACTCCAACACCCCAACACATACACCCCCTTCCCGCAATCCCGCCATCCCGCCTGCCTCGGATACACAACCCCTTTTTTCCGCGAAACCGTCACACTGCCACTGAACAGACCATGCAGAATTCAGAATTCAGATCTTACATGTATATAAGAACTTTACATTTTGTGTACTCAAGTATACCGGTACGGGCTTTTCGGTCCGTTCGTATTGTGATATCATGCATAGCATAGCATGTCTGGATATAACAAAGAGCTATTTATTACAGTGAAAGTGAAAGTGCTAGGGAGGAGATATTGTTGATTCGGGCGGGAACTGGATATATGTATATAATCTGCATGGTTGATTTGTGTCTCCTTGTATGTATACCAGTAATATGTAATATACCCTGTTGCAGTCTTGGACTTTGTATAGCATAAAACAGAAGTTATTTTTGCGTTTTTGCTTTTCTTTATATAAATATCTGCGCATCATCATTACTCTTTCCTCTCTCTCTTCTTCTTTATCCCCTTGATATTTTAAATTTCTCCATCTCCATCCCCACCTCAAACATGAAGCTCTCAACACCCCTATCCACCATTCTCCCCCTAATATCCAGTGTTTCCGCCCAAGGAGCTGCCTATTCCCAGTGCGGAGGCATAGGCTGGAACGGCGCCACGACGTGTGTTTCCGGTTATGTGTGTACCGCCAGTAATGACTATTACTCGCAATGTCTACCTGGAACCGGTGAGTCCTTTCCTTACCCCCAGAATATGAATGCACGAACGGGAAGGAAAAGAAAAGAAAAGACAGACTAACGATGATGATGATATAAGCTACATTGACGACAAGTAAGACTAGTGCTACATCCGGTACTCCAAGCGCTACTGGCAAGACGAGATATAGTAAGTGCTTGCATGTGCATATTCTTTTTTTTTTAAAGAGAAGATAAGATGTCGTGACTTGAGAACGGACTTGCAAATGTACTGACGCGCTCTAGTTGGGACGAATATTGCAGGCTTTGATTTCGGATGCACCACGGACGGTACATGCATCACCAGTAAAATCTTACCCGTAAGCGTTATCCCTCTCCTCCCTCCTCTCCCTCCTCTCCCTCCTCCCCTCACCACCCCACTAAAACTAACCCCCTTCCTCCCCCACGTCAGGCCCTAAAAAGCTTAAACAACGGACCGGACGGGCTCGGACAAATGGCGCACTTTGTGAGTTCCACCGGCCACAACATATTCCGACTACCCGTCGGCTGGCAATATCTTGTCAACAACGTTTTGGGAGGGACTCTCCATGCGGGTAACCTTGCGAACTATGATTTGTTGGTCCAAGGTTGTTTGGCGACGGGTGCTACTTGTATCATTGATATCCATAATTATGCGCGATGGAATGGAGGAATTATTGGACAGGGGGGACCAACCAATGCGCAATTTGCGAGTTTGTGGAGTCAGTTGGCGGGGAAATATAAGGGGAATACGAAGCTGATTTTTGGGTTGATGAATGAACCGCATGGTGTGTATTCCGTTTTTTATTTTTGCGAGTGGATTGGCGTGGAGTGCTTAATTTCAAGAGAGAGTATGAATGAATGGACATACTCAGCTAACTTATGGGGATTTGATAGACCTGACTAGCATAACAACCTGGGCTGCCTCAGTACAGGCAGCGGTCACCGCTATTCGTCAAGCGGGAGCAACATCCACCATGCTTCTCCTCCCTGGCAGCGACGTGAGTTAAATTTTTGTGCATTTATGCTTTCAATACACAGGCCACCTTTCCATATTCTCTTCTTTCCTATACACCCCAAGCCTCTCTCCCTTCTCATCCCCGATCCCTCCACCAAACTAAGCCAAACCGCTAACCCCAACCCTCTCTAGTACGCATCAGCCGGTGCCTTCATATCCGACGGTAGTGCTGCCGCCCTCTCCACAGTCAAGAATCTCGACGGCACAACCACAAACCTAATCTTCGACGTGCACAAATATCTCGACTCCGACAACTCGGGCACCCACACCGAATGCGTGACAAACAATATCGACGCCGCCTTTGCACCCCTAGCAACTTGGTTACGGACAAATAGGAGACAGGCCATATTAAGCGAGACTGGAGGTGGGAATACGGCGAGTTGTAAGACATATTTGTGTCAGCAAGTTGCTTATTTGAAGTATGTTTTTATCTTTTTTTCTCTTGGGGTAGTCGGTGGAAAAGAGAAAGAAGGGAGAAGTTTGGCTAACCGTGAGATTGCACAGTGCGAACTCAGATGTGTATTTGGGATATATTGGATGGTCTGCTGGAAGCTTTGATTCGACGTATGGTAAGTGGTAACGACCAAATGGAACTCATTACTTTGGTAAGAGTTCAAGATACAAATATGTACTAATATTGATGTGCTAGAATTGACGGAGACACCTACTGGCAGTGGATCGCAAATGATAGATCAAGCACTTGTTGCGGCTTGTCTTACTCGATCACATTAGTTGGGATTGGCTGAAGAGACATGTATTGCTTGGTAAATGGTCTGTACATAACGGATTGCGTCTGTATATATCCAGTCAATTATACATAGGAATAAGCTACATACGGAGAAGAGTAGGAATGAAATGATATTGGTTTTTTACTTTTCAACACACATGTGCACGTTTGACCGGGATAATGACTAAACTTTGTCGAAGCTGTATCTCAATTCCGCGACTGGGGCGAGGACAGAGGAGGGCATTGAATTGAAAATGGGGCAACCAGCCTATACCTATAAACGAACTTGGCTTCTCCACCCGAAAGTGATAACAAAGCCTCACCATCCAAAAAGTAACCCGTGAAGCAACTTGGATGATAACAATATAGCAAACAGAGCAAAGGTTCCAAATACTCCGACTCGCCTTATATATATCATCAACTCAGCATAGGAACGTGATGGCTCCTACAGCAATGATCGTATCCTAACGCAACTTTTTGAAGTGAAAAACGTGACCATGCGAGCGGCTGCTAGACGCTACACTACCAAGAATCGCTTGATATGAAATCGTAGGGAGACATTTGAATATATAATGACAAGCCGCCACGTGTAAATATGTATATGTGTCATGAGGGGAGTCATGAACTATATATAATAACACTTTTACGCTGATCAACGAACGAAGTCCACTTGACTCAACGCGTTAGTGCTGGGCGTTCATATCCTCTGAAGCTCTTCCGTTACTCAACTGCCCAAGACCTCATTTGGTTGGCAGACTTCAATTCGTCTTGTTGGAATCGAATTCTGCTGCATTTCACTGGACTAATGCTATATATATATTTTTTGCTTGGTGCTCCTTTTGAAAACGTCCCCCACTCCTCCAGCTAGGGATGAGTAGTTGTTCCGAGTACTCTGCGTCTTCCAATGATCTAGAAACCCCATTAGGATACGACACCGATATAAACATATAAAAACAATAGTTTTTGATGAATCCCCGAATCTCAATTCTTCTTAATTCTTCTTGAATTGTGTTTCAAGATTAGATGAAGAATATTGAGATAAGTATGTGCAGACTTTCCCCTACAGAACATCCGATATGGAAAACAGATGGAATCTATACTTATAGACATAAGAACTCACATAGAGTTCAATCTGAACTCGTGTGTCTATTTCTCCAGTCTCCTAGTGAAGAAGAAACATAGCGAAGAGAGGGGAGATGACGATCAAAATAAGTGCTGCGCAGTTGTTTGTCTGAAAACTTCGAAGTTAACACCACTGGCATATCATTGCTGTAATCGATCTTCCAAGCTTTCGAATTATCTTCAAGCGCGGCTTAGCGATATCACCATGAACAATTGAACTTTCAATTAGAACATCCAATAATTCGCACCGCCCTGTTTGAAGTCCCAGATTCATCCTCGGCAACACTCAAACGCATCTCAGATTTGAACCGCACACCCTCAACCTTGGACTTACCGTACCCAGATCTAACATATATCACCCATAAATCTCAGATTGACCTCACGTGACCAGTTCCTGCATGATTTCACCACGGCATGAATTCTTCAAAGGGACATCTGAGGTTACGTTTGTTGCATGTCGCATACGAGCCGACCCGTCTTGTTTCCTTAATGGGTAAGTCACGAAGGAGGTTTATACGAGATGTTTGATACTTGGGCGATGCTTGTGATATGTTGTGGTGGTTTGAGGTTGCAGTGCAGTGATTGTTATGTAAAAAATGAGTGAATCTGGTCTGTGGAGACTTGAAGATGATATGGTTGAGATGTGGTAGGGGAAGGGTAAAGAGAGAGGAGAGGAGGAGGGAGATGTTGATGGTCAAAGTATGGACGGTAATGGAAATGAGAGAATTTTAGTGCTCAGTATATATAATAAATGGTAGACAAGACGGCAGGATAGCTCAGGATAATATTAAGTGCGGGGGTTCTACAAGCCGAGCCAGCCCGATATAGCAACTTCTAGCTATTCTGCCAGATGCGGTGAAAAGAGCATATCAAGCTCTTTTGTTGCATATCTAAAAATTTGGAAACTTTCAATCTGCCACATCCTTCCCTTTTGGGACAGGAATTTACAAAAATACAATGACTGGGAATAAGGGCAGGTTCTGGCTTTATTTCCGGCTGTGTCAAAAACAACCGAAGTCGGAGAATTTCCGTTTTCACGTGATCAAGTTGATTTGACTCCGATCACGGTTTCTGAAGTCAGTCAGTATTCTCTTCACCCAGTCACCAAGTCCTAATAAGTTATTACAGTATAATCCTCTTCCGGAAATGTACATTCAAATTCTTGCATCGACACCAAGTCACTTTACCTTCGGATACACCGATAATCTTCCAAGCTCTGCATAGAATATTCTGCATCTCCATCTCCATCTTCATCTCCATTTCTATCTTCATATATGTCTCTTCCCCGCAATTATACAAATGATTGCTTGATCATATCGAGTAAAATACAGCCTTATCTGTATTACTGAGTACTTATCTCTATATCAACACTTATCACAATCTCGATGATTCCACCCGACGTTGTCAGATAACGATGCAGCTGTTGATAGGTTTCGCTAGTACGAAGTAGTCTATCTATGATGATGGTCAAACGACTAAATCATAAGCCCCACATTCATATGATTTAGGATCACTCAAGAAGGCCCTTCAGCTCACGAAAACATAGTCCTTGGGGCAAGATATTCATGATACCGGTATGAGTTCATCATCCTGGATCTTGCAGCGTGGGGTCCAGGTCCGTATCTTTTTACTAGACAAATTGGTTTGAAATATACTTTTCTAAATGCCTTTTTACCTTGGAATCAACTACTTAGTCTCTTGGTTGGTATAAATTTGTCTGCATTGGGTCAGTTTTCAAAGATAAGAACCAAAGATGCTTGTAAATATACTGGGCTAGATAGTTCTATCGGGGACTTTCGAACCGGCCAACCGGGACAAGCAACTGAAATACCTAGCTAGGTACCTAACCAAATAACAAGTCAACAAACTATTTGAGATCTACGCTGCCGTGCTCATACCTTTTTCACATTCGTAAGGATTCGAGAACCTGTTCGTGCAGCTGCAAAGAAGGGGAGAAAAAGAGCTTAGACGACTTTGAGTTAAGAGAGATAATCACAATCAATTATAGACAACGTCCAGGATCCTTGTCTGTCCAACAGTCTATATAATAGAGGTAATGCCCGCCTTCAAATATGGAGGTGAACAAATCAGGAATGCTACCGGTACTGGACCAGACGACGAAACCACGCCGTTGATTTTTGCCAGCGGTCCTTCGAATAGCCAAGAAAGTGCGATAGGTACAACGTTACAGTACATTTCCTCTTTGCATCATAGGAATACATCAGCCTCCTCTCCTAGACCCTTATCCTCTTCCTCTTCTTCTTCTCCTCCAAATATATATTCTAGAGAGATTACATTTCATTCATCGGACGAATCGGGCAACTGGTTTTTCGATATCATTATGGAGAAAGCTAAAAACACGAAGATTGGCTATTGGGCCGACAAATTGGCAGTAGAGAGCGAGCCTGGATTGACGAATGCTCAACTCATGTTAAACAATTATGATTTGAAACCTGGTAAGTTTTTTGATTGTGTACGAGAACTCAATGCTGATATATAACTTTATAGTCGAACCAGAACGTAGACAATGGGGAGCCTGGAATTTTGTAGGATTCTGGATCGCGGATTCGTTCAATATTGTGAGCACTGCATCCAATAAGCTTCCCTTGCCCAGAAATGATATTTTAACATTTCGACTAATTAGAATACTTGGATGATATCATCGAGCATGATCGTTGCTCCCAGCGGATTATCGTGGTGGCAATCATGGCTCTGTGTATGGGTCGGGTATTCCATTGCTGCCTGTTTCATTGTATCGACAGCAAGAATCGGTGCCACTTATCATCTTTCCTTCCCAGTTGTCGCTCGATCCTCTTTCGGCATCTGGGGTGCTCTATGGCCCGTCTTCAACCGTGCAGCCATGGCTTGTATTTGGTACGGAGTGCAGTCTTGGATTGGAGGAGAATGCGTTCAGTTGATGATCTCTGCAATTTGGCCATCGTTCTCTCCCTCCAAAATTCACAATGGAATTCCTAATTCTGGAACGAATACTGTGGCTTTTGTATCTTTCTTCCTCTTTTGGTTTTGCTCACTTCCAGCAATTTGGTTTCCGGTTCACAAGATTCGTCATCTGTTTACAGTTAAAGCATATGTGGTGCCAACTGCAGGTATCGCATTCTTCGTCTGGGCCATCGTTCGCGCAAAGGGTATCGGCCCAATCGTTAAACAGGGAAATACATCTCACGGAAGTGCAATGGCATGGTATATGGTCTCTGGAATCATGTCCTCCATCGCCAATTTCGCGACCCTCATTGTGAACAGTCCTGATTTCGCACGTTTCGCACGAAAACCCAAGGATGCTTTCTGGTCACAACTCATCACCATCCCCGTCGGTTTCGCAGTTACATCTTTCATCGGCATCATTGTTTCCTCATCCTCGACCATCATCTTCAAAGGTGACCCCATCTGGAATCCCCTCGAACTTCTCCAATCATTTCTTGACGAAGGCAGATCTGGAAATCGCGCCGGTGTATTCTTCATTGCAACTGCATTTGCTCTCGCCCAACTCGGTACCAATATTGCAGCCAATTCCGTCTCCGCTGGTACAGATATGACAGCTCTCCTTCCACGCTACATCAACATTCGCCGCGGTGGTTACGTCTGCGCTATCGTCGGTCTCGTCATGTGTCCCTGGAATCTCCTCTCCAGCGCCAACAACTTCACCACCTATCTCTCCGCGTATTCCGTCTTCCTATCCTCCATTGCCGGTGTCATCATCTCAGACTACTACATCGTTCGCAAAGGATACCTCCAAGTCCGCAACCTCTATTCCGCCAAGAAAACCTCCCCATATTACTATACCCTCGGTATCCACTGGAGAGGCTACGCCGCCTACATCGCAGGCATCCTCATCAACATCGTAGGCTTCGTAGGTGCCATCGGCAAAGATGTTCCAGCAGGCGCGACATATATTTATAAATTGAACTTCTTTTGTGGATTTATCATCGCAGCCAGTATGTATTGGATACTCTGCACACTCTTCCCCATTCCGGCGACGAGCGATAGGTGGATGGAAGTGGGTGACGAAATCGTGGATTCGAGTATGGCGTATAGCGCGGAGGAGGGAAGTGAGTTTGAGGGGGAGATGGGGAAGGGCGGAAGGGAAGGCGTGCAGAGGGTGGGGGGTGGGAAGAGGAGTAATGGGGATTTAGAGGCTTGATAGGAGCTCTTTCTTGTTGTGTTGTTTTAATTTGTTTTTGCTTTGATGGAATTGCTTTGGAGCGAGAGTATTAATTTAGAGGATATGGTATGGACTGGTATGGGCTGGTATGGGCTGGTATGAAGGTTACGAATATTATGAAATGATGAAATTAAGATACCGGTATTCCAATGGTGTAGAAAGCACTCTGTAGTACACATATGTGTATAGATAGACAATAGTAGAAAATCACCTACAATACAGTACAATTCTCGATATCATATCTCGATTTACTTGTGATAGACATGTATTTCTTTGCTCTTTGCTCTTTGCTCTTTGCTCTTTGCTAATACACACAATACAATATAATATAATATAATACAATACAAATAATTTTTAAGAATTTTGAAATCTAAAATCAACAATGTCTTAAAATCATTATGAATTCTTAATATTGTTATTAATATTCAATATAAATGTTGAGCAGGGTCAGGTCACATGATCGGCACTAGGCCGCATTGGGAGAGACTGGGTAGCTTTATATAAGCTATCCCGTAACCCATCAACTTCTACCTCTTTAGTCGAATCAACTCTACGTTTCCCTAGCCCTAGCTTCCCAATACAGTGACAGAATACCAGGTGGTCATACACTAGGGGTACTATTCTTAATAATAAATTATATTAATCGATAGCTTTTAAGCTAATTGTGACGGAACAGACGGCTCTCTTCCGCCCACTGGCTCATACTACATACGTAGCATAATACGACGGCTCTCTTGAACCTTCCTTTCACAGCTTAAAGCCCTAGTTCTATAACTCTAGACCTAGACATTATACAATACTTATCTCTAGGACTCTTTCACTCTTCTAGACCTAGCCCTTATAGCTCCCAAATACCTGTATATATAATTCTCTCTTTAATACTCTACATAATTCTTCACTTACAGATTCTAAATACACAATCGAAATCCTGTTTATACCCTTTTGATCATATTATCTACAAATTAATATTCCATAATTATAATTAGGGATAATTATTAAATCTCTCCAAATCTCCCTTTCATAACTAACATTAACTATATCGATATTATCTAAAAATGAAGAATTTGTATTAGTCGATAATCTCAGATTTCTATCAAAAACCTTGACAATATAATAATTCCTTTAAAAAAGAAAGATCAAAGTATTATTCCTGATTTTAGCAATAGCAAAAATTAATATAACTTTCCCAGCCACAAACATACAGATAGATCTCAAGAAAT
>KI628787.1:1042-49517 GCA_000503235.1 Sclerotinia borealis F-4128
ATTATTAGGAAAGTTATAAAAGTCAAAAATCACTGTTTTGCTGTAAAAAGTGGCCCAAAAGGGGGGGGGACGGGGGGCTGGCCGAAAAGTAGGGTAGTAGACTTACAACTAGTCTAAAGTAATCCTATTGGTAATGATCAGTGATAGGGTTTGCTTTTAATTCATATACTGTCTCATACACACTAAAGATAATATGTTTGCAGTCATCACAATTTTAGATCACAGCCAAGAAAATATGAGATTATAAGATCGCAAGATTTCTTTTTCAATTTATATGCTTCATGCGTAAAGGTTGCTTATTGGTCTTCTTATGCAGATAAAATCAGATTCAATATATGCTATAACACATCTGCAGAATACCTCATCCATCCACACCTGTACAATACAACCAAATTCTATGACATAGCCTCACCATACAACCTAAAAGTCAAGCCCAATCATCTTTATTGTCTATCTAAAGAGTCCCAGCCCCGACCACAAGGATCATCACCATATTTAGCTATGACTCTATGCCCCAGCTCAGGATCGTTAATGATGCTGATCAAGATACTCGGAGCCTGAGCCTCAACTCTAGCAAAGCGGAACTCCATCATGCGTCTTTCTCTAGAAGGTCGACTAGCTGGCAAATAACCCACATATTCAAGGTCATAATTTGTGACAGTATCGAATTATGTTCTCCAAAACTCCTCAGTCATCTTATTATAAGGTCCTTCGATATGAATGACGCGACTTTGATGTTCTGGAGTGTGTTTAACCATACCGTGATCATTGTACACGACGCAAAAATGATGATCTCGAATCGCGATACCATCTGGGCTATTATTGACTTTTGCGATGAATCGAGCAGCACCTTCGGGGTACTTGAAGACGATTTTCGCAGCGGAGAAAGGACATCCTACAACGGGACCCATTATATGAAGGGAGATTACGGAGCCGGTGTTTATAACGGCAAAGATCTCGTGATGCTTGATTTCTTCGGGGAGGTGAGTGACGAATACCGAGCAGTTGAGATTGTCCGCAAGATCCTTTATTGCCTTGGTGCCCAGACCTGTTCCCTTGTATTTTGATTGGTCAGATAGCTTTTTGCCTTGAAGAGTTTGCGTGGTAGATCCGGTGGCGGCAGCGGGCAATGAGCCTGGCAGCGTTGGGAGACCTGAATGTAGTGTGTAGACGCTGCTAGTAAATGTTCGTCTGGCCACATTTGGATTTGTCTGCCAAGGTGTCACATCGAGAGACTGATGTTTCTTTTTATCTCTACCCGACATAGCATTCTTGGTTGCGGGAACAGAGGACTCGGATTGCGCTCGGGAGTGTGCAGCATCAAAGCCGCCCCTCTTGTGGGGTGGGATATACACCGTCTTCTTTGGAGAGTCTGAGATTTCGGGCTGTGTGATTATTGTGGAGTCTGGCAGGGCACTAGATGCTCTGTCTGTGGAGTAATTGGTACTGGATTGTATGATTTGACCATCAGAATTTTCGATAATCTCGCTTTCGCTCTCGCCTCTGGTTGAGACCTTTGGGAGCACATGCAACCATGACGAACGCTGACGCGGGTAATTTACAATACTTGACATGATGTTAGTATTGCCTTGGCCCCAGAAGCAAGATTCATAGTCAATGAATCCAAATGGTAGAGAGTAGACGAACTTGAAGTTTCCAAACCGCGGATGTACCATTGGGTACATAGAGCGCCACTTCACATCTGTTATTTTGAATGACTCTCTGGTGCCGTGTAGTGTACTTTGGGTCAGGCTAAGGTCGAGGAACGATCGCATTGCTATGGGCATGCATCTTAGTAGATGCACAAAATTAGTATATCGAGAGAGCTTACTGGACTGATCACGAGTATCTTCTACGTCTTTCCCCTCGAATGCGCCATCTTGCTGATGAGCAGTGCTTGTTTCGCGTAGCAAAGTGTTGGCCGAAGAATGGTCATCACTATGTAGATCTTTTAGTGTATAAAAGGGTGCCAATTGGAGGAGCTCTTTCTGAAAAGCTAGCGAAGTTGGATCCTCCCCATGAAAAGCATTCATCTGAGGGGCGGACGACATGCCGGCTGTCAAGAAACGATGGTACAAATCAAAGGAAAGACTTGCAAAGCAGAGCTAAACAATGTACGCTGAGCGGATTAGAATTGGGCTTCTATTTGATGGCTTTAAATGTTGTTATGTGAAAGTCTTGTTCTGAGAATATGGTGTTGTGACAAGATTTTGATGAAGTTAGACGTTGTGCAGAAAAATAATATTAGTTTTCAGAAGAGGTCGAGCGAGTTCTTATATTATATTTGGAGATTGGAAGTGGGCGCAATGGCGGTACTGTTCATACATTGTTCAAAAATTTGAAGCAACTGTACTGACTGTACCAATCGTACCAATCGTACTGTTCCAACCCTGTTCTGTCTCTAACAAATCCACCATGTGCTGTGAGCTTCTATAGCCGTAGTAGAAATCGCTAGATGAATTGAAACAGGGCGATAACATCGCTGTCTGAAAACAAGATTACAGAAATTTTCAGATTTGTCTCAGCAAACTCAAGGCATCGATTCCATCCTCTACTTCCTCCAGTAACCAGTACCAACCCAATGTGGTCCAAAGCTGACCAGTATAAATGACTAATCGTCAATAAGGAGTCTTGCCCTGCAACCGACTTCCTTTTCCTCCCTCTCGGAATTTGTTGCCCTATTCATACAACCTTCGAGTGAAACAAGGGAACCCGATATCGAAATTATCTTCATGATGGCAGACGTAGGCAGTCATGAGAATGATAGCAAAAACCACATGTGAAATTAGAAAGCGCAAAATTGATGCAGGAACGTGGAGTTATTAGACCTGAGAGTTCCGTGGATTTGAGATAAAAATCCATAAAGAAAGCCATTTCAACCATCCAACCGACCAATCCATGCTAAACGTGAAAATAAAAATGGATATATACCCAATCAGCATTAAGAAAGAGCTCTCAAACAAGAAGCAAGACAGCCCTATACCTGGAACCGAGGAGTGAGACAAGAGATCCTTCTAGAAATATCGACAAATTCTCTTCCATTCCTACCCATAACTAAACTGGAAAAGAATTTTGCCGGACTTTGGCTGTGATTATCAGATAAATGGACTAGCTCTGTCGAAGAGTATACATAAGTTTCCATTAACCTGGATAGATTTTATTTTTTTCAAAATGAGTTAAGACACCCATCTATAAACCCACCAGTCCCATAAATCGTAAAATTTGGTCTGCTCTATTCATCGATATGTCCCATCGATCGATAGGATTACCCCATTAGGGTAAGGTAGTCCATCCCGTCGATGTCAACGAATGAGGTAGAGCAAATCATCCCCCTTCCACCACCCACCCCCTCAATCCACCGGCTCATCCTTAACCCTAACCTCTGCATTCACCGGATCCGCAAAGTCCCTCACCCTCCCCTTCCCCATAACCGTCTCCGCCAACACCACCGTCTCAATCCCCCCATCCCTCTCATCTTCCGGCCCCATCGGCAACGCATCAACATCAATCTTCAATCCCAGCAGACTTTTCAGAATAACCTCACTCCCCGCCTTACTCATAACTTCATTTGCATGTTTACAGTTTTCGCTCGCAACACACTCTACACACCCCTCATAACAATGACAACCTTCTATTCTCCTCAATGCCTGTTTCAGTAACAAATCTATAAACTCGAACGCCTTCGTGCTAATCCCCGATCCCGATGCGCCGCCCTTGGCATCATAGAACGTGAGACGAGCCGGTCGTTTCCGACTAGTTTCCTTTGGTGCGAATTCTTTGACCCCGATTTTACATTCGGTGCGTACATCGCCCGGCATACTGATTACGAAATTGGGCATAAGTGACAAAACCGCATGTTCGGCTGCATGAATAGCACCAGCGATATTAAGACGTCTTTCGACTAGGATCTCGAGAGCAATTTTAGGAACATCGAGCCACATTCCCTTGCTATAGAGTATGATGGGTGGATTGTCTACTTGAATGGCATCGAGGATACGACGTTTCTTATCGAGTTTGAAGAAGCCAAAGACGTTTTGTTGGATTTTGATCGCGCCGAAAAATGCACGAGAGAGAGAATTGGGAATGCGACGGATGGCTTCGGTTTCGATGGGGTCGATGTCGGTATAGTCGCGCTGCTGAGTGGTCCAGTCGACACGGACTAGCTCGACTTTCGCAATCTTTCGATCGGGGTTGAATTCTTTGACTAAATATGTGTTTCCCTGATGAAGGAAAATACCGCCATCGTAGAGGGTGAAGAATGCTCGAGATGCTTCTAATTCCTCCAATACGATATTCTTTCCATGACTGATGTCGACGATAGCGAAATGATCCTCTTCCGTATCTCGAATTGCAACCAATTTTGATGGAGTGGGTCTATATCGTTCGCTGCAGTGATAAAAGCCAAGTTCATCCTTCACCAAACGTTCTTCTGCAACCTCAGCCAAGTTCTTGGGGAAATAAACCGCATCTTCATCGGGACGAATAGGCAACTCATAGGCCGCACATTGAATATGACCTTCGAGTACCAACATATTCTGCAGATCAACCTGCAGTTCGCAATTCGGTTTCGTGAAGATTTCGTCCGGATTATTCATGTAATACTGATCACTAGGAAAACAATCACCTATCAAGACCGACAATGAATCCTTGTTTCTCCGTCCAGCTCGTCCACTTTGTTGCCGCAGATTTGCGATCGTATATGGGAAGCCAACTGTCAAAACCGCATCTAGAGATCCAATATCTACACCGAGTTCCAGAGCAGTTGTGGCAATAATACCCATCAGCTTCCCCTCAAACATTTCGCTTTCGATTCGTCTTCGGTCTTGTGGTGTGTACCCGCATCGATAGCCCATTACACGAGCCATACACTCTGGTCGTCCTAAGGTAGCTAATTCTTCTTTTACTGCACCCACTAAAGCCTCGCATTGTCTACGAACGCGGCAAAAGGCTATTACCCTGACACCTCGTAGTATTAACTGACAGAATAGTCTTGCAGCCTCGGCTCGTGTATCACCACGTCCGCTGGCAGGGTCTACAGGGTCTTTGAAAGGCGTATTCCAGCACAGAAACTCCTTCCTACCAGAAGGAGAACCATCGAAGTCTGTCATCCGTACATTATCAATACCAAAGATTGTCTTAAAATGCTCCATCGGATTTGCCACTGTGGCAGAGCAGGAAATAAATTTGATGTCTTGATTTCCCAACGCCGCACATATCCTTCTCAGTCGTCTCATAATAAAGGCTACGTGAGAACCGAACAGCCCATTGTAGACATGGATTTCGTCAACCACAACATACTTGAGATTCCTCAAGAATGAACGCCACTTGTCTTCCTGTGGAAGAATAGTAATGTGCAACATATCAGGATTCGTGAATATAATCCTACCCTCATCACGTATCATATTTCGATCCTTCATTTCCGTATCGCCATCGAACGTCTCCACAATGGCTTCCTCAAGACCAGTCATGAACCTCATCATCTCCTTCAAACTTCTCCTTTGATCTTGTGCTAGAGCTTTGGTAGGGAATATGTACATTGCTCTTGTATTATGATCTTTCTCAAGTTCATGCAAAACTGGTATCTGATAGATCAAAGATTTTCCAGAACTCGTTGAAGTCGCCACTACGACGTTATGTCCATCGTGAAGGTTATTGATAGCTTCAGCTTGGTGCGCATAGAATTGTGTAATGTTCTTAGTATTGTACAAAGCATTGACCAGACTTTGGCTCAGAACGAAATTCAAATCTCCATATAATGCTTCTTGAGGGTCAAACACACGATGCCCGTCAGGTACGATTTGACTAGTGTACCATTCGCTTTCTTTGATTTCTGTGATGATATCTGATATACTCGCTCGTTCTTTGGGTATGCTTTTTGGCAAGATACTGTAATCCGGCTTGGGTGTGCTACTTCTCGAAATTGATGGTACAGGAATCAATGGTTCCGCATCCTTTAATAAAGTTTCTTCTGCATCGATACTATCTGCCTCGCAACGATTGAGAAATGCATTGATTGCACTGACAAACTTTGTATTCCGTTTCTCGATTAAATTCATCATCTGTTTCTGACTGAAAACAGGCATCTTCAATTCCTCATCTTTTAACTTTCTGGTAGCCTTAACTGCTTCACCAGTCTTCTTGCTTTGTACCTGTCTCTTCAGATCCTCATCTATGAATTCAAAGAGCAAGACTTCCTTTCCCTCCCCATCTGCCCCTTCTCCAAACCCCAGACCCTCGCCACCCGTGAGGCCTCCCACAGACGCATCCGGGGCCGGTCCAGCAGCATGCCAATTCTTTGCCCGCCCGCCTTTAAAAGTCTCATCTCTCTCCGCGCCCCTAACATCCAATTGTAACATCGCCTCATCAACATAGGCGAAATTCATTCCACCAGGGCGCAGTGCCACTATCTGCGCAACATCCTCAATCCTCAACTCCCGCTTTATATGTCCTTCCACAGCAGACTTTAGATTATCAATTGTAGTAGCTAAATGTTTTCGCGTGGAGCAGAATGTGTAGACTAGGTTCAATGCTCTATGGGTCTTTTCGAGATTCTGAAACAAGGATGGCCATGGGATGGTACTAGTGACCGGATTTGTAAGAGAAGATGGATTTCGAGCGAGCGTAGGAGGTGGATTCCGTTTCTTTACTCGTCGCGGCCTTTTCCCACCATCATGTTCTTTCGTGGGAACAGTTGTAGTCTCAGTTGTATGAGTGACGTCTTGATCTGGCTCGACCGTGGCTTGGAGTGATTGGGTCGAGGTAGCATCTGAATTCGCGTCTTCAGCGTCTTTCCATTTTCGCTTTCTGACCATCTTATTAGATACTGTGGCAGCTTGTACTTTGGCCATTTTCGGGCAATTTTGCGATAGCTATTCCATTGTTTTCAGTCCAAATGGCTGAAACCCAAATGGGTGGCGTATTATTACAGTCGCGTCTATTCGCGAAGTCACGGGGTTGTTCTGGCCTTTGATGATTATATAATCAGAACAATACCCGTCCTCGATTCCTTCTTTGTTCTCTCATCAACCTCTCAACCTATCATGCTAGATATACAGAACCCTCGCAGAGCTGTCGAATGGTGTATCGGAGCATGTGCTCTATACCATGAGCATCTTCGTTCTCAGCATTATAAATTATATATCGGCACTGTCACTCTATTCCCTGAGCATTTACGAGTATAATTAACATACATACAAGTACACCCATTCACACACACAAATCACACACATACACCTATTCACACCTATTCACATACACCCAAAACACAACACAACAATCAAAAATCATAAATCTACGCCTCTACTAATAAACTCACTCGCATTTCCATTCCCATTCCCATTCCCATTCCCAATCCCAACTCCAAAGTATACCGGTAGATACAAAGCTAGCATATGAGAAAAAGAAAGAAAAAGAAAAACACAAGAAACAAGAAAAAGATCCGGTCTGGTCCAAGCGAACCACTCTTCCCTCCCTCATTCATGCATTCCATCTCTCTGCTTCTTATCTGTAAAAACTCCGGATGAATAATTCCATGTAATTGCATGCACCTCCCTCCCTTACTTCCATAGCACATCTGCCGTCCGTAGCATACCACCCCATCCCCTCCGCTTAAATCCCCAGTCTCTCTCCTCAAATAGTCTCCCACCCCCCATTATTAATATCCATTTCCAATTTCCTACTAATAACACTCGGAACCCCATGACCCAACCAAACCGTACGCAACAGCGCATCATACCTCTTCTGATTCAAAAACAACTGACGACTATGTCTGAGACCAGGGTCAACCTCTCCATATCTATCGATATAGGGAGCGACCATCCAGGAGCCGCTGGTGCGGTAGAGGTAGAATATGCAGCACTTGCGGATATTGAGGAAGAGGGCGGTGTTCATTTGACATCTGGGATTTGCAGAGTTAGTAAAGGATTATTAGAGGAGAAAGGGGTAAGAGAGGGGGAGATATACTTGAGCATGTGCTGTTGACCTCCACCAATTTTATCCCGCGGCCCATTATTGGGTTTCACAGGACCATCTCGAGAACAACAGATACTCTGTCCACAAAAGATTTCGCCGCAGAAAAGACACAGCATGGGATCTTGAATGTCTCTCTTGCTATTAGGACAGCGTCTCTTCATAGTTTCCTCCATGAGAGTATCGTAGTTTTTGGGAAGGCCAATGAGTTCAAAAATAGTAGGGTGACTGAGGCACAATCCGTTATTGAAACCATTCAAACGCCACTTCATGATCAATGCTTCCACATCGCCTCCCTTGGCTTCTGTGATGAAATACCTCAAGGCTAAATCTCGTTCGGGACTGATGACTTCATCGAGCATGTCATCGGGAGTGAAGGTCCTACCATATTCTGCGCCAACCGAGATGTAATACTGATTGAAAGTATTCGCATGTTCAATCCAGCTGGAAACTAAAGATGGGATTGTTCCAGCTTCCTTACCACCAAAATGAGAAAACATCTCATTGAAGGTCGGCAAGAGGAGTGCTTCAGTTAGGCGATCGAGCTCATCCATATCAGAATCAGACGGAATGTGGTTCTGGAAAGCGATGCCATAGCGAACATTCAAGAGAATCATAACCTTTCTAAGGTATACCAGTACGTAATTCTGCACGAATGAACGGCAATCCTTGAGAGTTTCGAAAGCAGGTAGACCCGCAGAATCCGAAGACCCAACATCCTCAGGCTCATTGGCAGATAGTCGGACGTGAAGACAAAATTCCCCAAAATTGTCGAGTCCCTCTTGGCGATAGAGCTCAATCATATTGAACCATTTGGATTTGTTGATGTGCCTTCCCAGTTGGAGAACGACCTTTGTCATCTCCGCCAGATAGCATAGACGAACAAGATGAATAATGTCAATATCATCAACAGGCGCGAGACATAGGGAGGCTCCAGCCAAGAAGATAAAGGTATCTTGAAAAAGCAAGGGATCGGATATTAGAAGGGGGTCGGTGAGAGTGGAATATACAGATTTCTGGAATAGTCGATGATACTGAAACTCATAGTCTGTGCTAAACTCTCTAGCGACTCTGTTGTCTCCAGCAAGTTTAAGCCCTCCTACCGTGACGTAAGACATTGCAGTTTCGGACAAGATCCGAAGGTGAGTAAGAGCTTGTTGCGGAATGCTTTCCAAGAAAGTCTGTCCGGGTAATGCTGCAATACCACGCTGTTGAATCTCAACCGCAGAAATGGAAAATCCAAGGGCCTTGGCTAATATATCACTGGAACAGAAGTCTCTCTCTTCGTGTTGTGAGAGTTTGACCTTGTGGCTGGTCTTCAATCCGTTCTTGGTCATAGAGTCTCGGAGCCTTCGGTATATATCGGTCAACTCTCGCACAGAGGAGGTCGTGTTGGACGATCTATCACCTGAGTGGGGCAAAGAATTTTCGGCCCAGATAGCGTTCGCCATGTCTGGTGGAAGAGCAGCTCGTATGTTAGTTGGCGTGAATGGTGACCAATGAGTCGGTGATGGTGGATCCCAAACTTCCATTAATAATTCAGGCATCTTGGATACTAAAGGATTGGCCATGGTGTCATCATTATGCTTCTTGAAAAGTTGCATAATCCGTCGGCTTGCAGGAAAGTCGGCCTTGTGATCATAATTGTGAGCGCTGCCAATTTGGTTGATTTTCTCAGCTCGAGGATGTTGAGAATCACCAGCAAACCTTTCAACCCAGTCATCAAAAGTATCTGTCGGTTTTACAGGGCCAAGATGAACCTCTTCCTTTGGAGACCAAATGATGGGTAAGAATGAATTGCCCAAAGCTTTACATAGCGGACAGACAAATTCATTCAACTCCAGCTTCTCGGGATGATGTCGAGCAATTTGATGCTGATGCCGTCTATTTGAAGCTTCATAGTACACTTCGAAACACTTGTAATGCATGATGTGTCCACATCCAATAGATACCGGGCCGGCTCGTGTGAATTCGGATGGAAACCCTTTGCCAATGAAGGACCGTTCTGTAACGATATCTACACCACTAGAAGTGACCTTGTGAACCTGTTCCCGATTCTCACCCGAAACTCCAAAAGGTCGAATACCTTCGGCAGACTGATCCAAGTTCGAAGGGGCATTGACAGCTTCACGAACAAAGTCTGGGTCTGACATATCTGTTTGGCGCAAGACCGAACTCGTAGTCATGAGTGCAAATGTTCCGTAGAGACGAGCGTCTTTGGTTTCTTCCTGACAAAGAATGCAAGTTCCAGAAGGATATTGGTAATAAGTTTTCGAACTCTCGCCTTCGGATTCCATATCTGAATCACTTACATCATCCTCGCCCCAATCAATATCTCCCTGATTATCAAGGAAATTCTTTTGTTGTTGCTGGAATTGTGCCATCACTCTCTTTTGACGCTCCAGTGCAACTTGCTTTTTCTTCTCCTTATCTTCGAGGGCATTATTATTTGCAGGCGAAGCTGTCGATATCCTATCGACTGGGACGCCTAATCGTGAAAAGGCAGTCTCGAAGTTTCTAGGCCGTCTTTGTTTCATTCTCTTCAGTACTAAAGCAAGCTTTGGGTGGCACGTTTTGTATTCTTCTTTTCGTGATAGCATTTCCAGAATGGCGACGATTGTCTTTGATGCAGGAGCGCTAGGCAAGAAATTGCTTCGTGCATTACTTGTGAGTGCGATATAGACGAACGACTCGAGAGACTCTTCCGACATCTCATCTTCATCTGTCCTGTCCTCCGATATGGCAATAAGAACTAGATGTAGGACCATATGCAAGAATGCTTCCACTCGCGTCACAGGTACAATTGGTGTCAACTTATTTGCCATCAATGGATATAAAAGAGCATAATAGATGATTTGAGCAAAGATGCCTGTTCGTGTGAAAGCTGCCAGGTCTGAAAATGCGCCCGACTCGATAGGTCGTAATTTGGGCTCAAAGACAATTCCGGCAAGCGGTCTGCCTGTCTTCTTTGCCACCCAAGCCTTGTAAGTATTCTCGGATTCCTCTCTCTGGTTCTTACTATAATGAGCGATGTAGGGATCGATATTTTCCAAGTACTGCTCCTTGAGTTCGAAAGTTCCAACATCAGATAGACCCTCGGGGTGCTTGAAATTGGTCATCTCATCGAGAATATCTTGACATTCTTCCTGGTCTTGGAACTTATCAGGTAGCTTAGTACAGATCTCTGTGAATGACAATGGCTTGAAACAAAGGACATGAGTGATATCTCGTCGCATGGCCATTATATGGGATCCAGGATCATCATCATTTGAAACCAATGATGTTCGGTCACTAATCAAGACAATAAGAAGATGAATTAAATCTTCTGCAATCTCAAGGATCTGACCATCCTCGACACCATCTGACTTTGCTTCATACAAGCCTTTCATCCATGGTTCAAGACCAAATCGATCAATCATCGAGACCAGCATACGAGCGGGTGGACATACAACCATAGCAGTCTGAAGAAGGAAGATATCTCGGTGATGGGATACATCGCGCAGGGTGACCCCGCGGTATGTACCTTGTTGGTGACGAAGACTCATACCATTTCGAACCCACATATTGGCTTTCATTTGGGCCAACCACGCACATACTCGCAAAGGGTAGTCGAAAGCTGCCATAAGATGATCTTCTGGGGAGTACTCTTGACTTGGCATGTTTCTTTGGCCCATAGACTTAGGTTTCTGCAGAAGATCTGGGGTAGTGAAACTAAGTAGCAAAATGAGTTCTTCCCGAGGCATACTTTTACCGCACTCGATGAGCCAGGATAGAGTATAGTGGAGAGCATGATGGAAACTCATGGGTTGCGACTCTACCACAAACTTGACGACTGAATGCTGAACAACACTGTTCGACTGCCCGGTAGTATCGAATTCGTAATCACCCACTTTCTTGAATTTTACTTCGTCTTTGATTTCTGCCTGAATAAAGCGCTTTCTCTCGGTGCCCAAAGAGCTGAGAATAACCGCCTTAGCTGCAGTTCGGATTGCCCTACAAGTAGGGTCCGTTGACTCACCGAGAGTCCATTTGAAGGACTCTGAGAACTGTCTACACAATCGATTGATTTCCCGAGTAATCAACGACGCACTAATCCAAGCATCCGTCTCATACTCCACATGCTCGCCAACTGCCCTGACGTTGGGACAAATACCTTGATGGAGTTTGACCAAGTCCAAAAACTGCAGCATGTATCTTTCATCCGTGCGGAGCTTTTCCTGTACGTGCTCCGAGCCGAACAAGTATTTCAGATCCATGAAGAAATGGTACATTCGTCGATTGGTTACAGATCCTGAGTCGAAAGCCAATGTGGCATTTGGGAAGATCTCATAGGGGTGTCCAACCTGTCGTGTGGTTAGAAAGGTGTACAAAATGGCCATCAGATTGGTCAAGAAGTTTCCCCTTTCAACGATCTCAGCCGTAATCGATGGGGTTGTCAACATTTGCAGAGAAATATTGATAATGGAGTGGTCTGGTTCCCGGTCGGCGATAAGGTAAAGTTGCGCAAGAGTCGTGTAAAGACCCGCAAAGCGTAAACCAAGCACACGCTTGAATTCGGGTATCGACACCACAGTCGAGATGTAAAGCTCACGAAGGTCGACTCGAACTTTCTTCCACATCCTCAAGTCAAACAGAATAAGCCAGTCTAATCGCAACTTTTGCCACAGATCCTCATGTAATGGCACTGATTCCCTGTCGGTATAACTAGGAGGACTCTCTAGCCAATACCTAGCTGGTCGTCCTAATCCTTTCTTTACTGGATTCTTAGGAGTCCTTGGAATTGGATTATCTGAGATAAGAGGTTGTATCTCTGCAGTATCAGAATCTGAGGGTGTAAGATCACGATCTCTAGTGACTCTTTGAGGGGGAGGGGGCGGTGGTGGCGGAGGTGGATACCCGGCCATGGTAGCTTCTTGTACTTCCAATGCCTCATCGTCCGCTCCAATCATATCAACATCTCCATCGTTATCTGTTTCGGTTTCGGTTTCTGGTTGAGGTACCGCGACTAAATTTTGCTCTCTCGTCGGCTGCACAATCCTCAATTCTGTGGGATCAAATTGGACTAGTTCAACTTCTTCATCACTAGAACCATCCTCATCATCATCATCGATATCAGCCATGTGAAACGTGAGTCTATCGGCTCCATCAAGCTCGTCCTCGTCCCCGTTATCAGTTTCATCGGAGTCCGAATCAGTAGCAGCGACGGCCGCCATTACCGCCATAGCCTGAGTTTGGCGATCTCTCAATATGTGCCTGAGGGCCCGGTGTTCAGCATCTGACCAAATCGATTCTTCCCTTTCATGATCATCGATTCCACTCAACCCTATGTCAGCATTACTAGCCTCGCTTCCCCGACTCCACGGCTTGAGCATCTCTTCACAGACGACCTGACGTAATATATTGTGATCTGGGCCGACACTGCAACCAGAAATATCACTGAGCCATTCAATTATGGTTCCACACATCTGCTCCCTGAAGGTATCCCGAGCAGAACGGATAGTCACTGTAACTTTGATCTGTTCAACAACTTTGGAGACCTTCAACAAGTTGTCGATGTCGGTGCTATATTTAATGACACTTCGACCAATATCATCGGTCTCATGTGCTCGCTGCATACCCTCCGCGTTCGTCACTTTGCAAGCCCTTGCCACCTGATCTCGAACCTCGTTGACCGTGTGTTTTTCGTCGTTCCATAGGAGAAGTGCATATTCACATGGATCCTCAATGATATCTCCATTATAGTACGATGACGTCAGCCGTGATCTCTTTTCATCCAACTGTATAGATTCTTTCGATTTGGGTAATCGTAGTTGTTCCGGCGAACATGATATAACATCGCAAATATAATCAAAGGCCCTTCCAATGGTCATCCGTATACTTTCCACCAATTCATCTGGCAGACCGGCTACTTTTCCCTTGTTCTCACTCTGTGAGCCAGGACCGTGTATTGTATGTATCGAGCAATGTACTGGTAAACGCCATGCCTCTGGATCTCCACAGTCGCAACATCCGCTGTTGCCCAATGACACACTAACATATACCATATGTCCCGTATGATCCGAGGAATCATAACAACGACTGCAGAGTACGCAGGTGTCATCGGAACTGCAAGTTTTGCATCGATATGTAGCTTCTCCGTTCTTAAATATATGTCCGCAAACCTTCCCTCTGGCCGCCTCGGTAAACTCGTCGCCATCGGTTCCTCCTTGCGCCTTTCTCAGCTTCCATGACTCAGTAGCTGATGGCCTCGAGTTCTCTGGGAAAAAAAGGTTTAACTGTTCGGTTTCCCCGCCGGCCAGAGACCAGAAGAGACTTTGTAGTAGATCGCGTTCCGCTTGCTCTGTGTATCGATTCTCGTGGACGCGGGGCAATGTTTTGAGGAATTCGCACAGCTGCCTCGAGGGCATAGATTCTTCCGCCATGCCTTCTTGTGATTGTACAGATAGAGAAGTCCCTGTCTCCTGCGTAAATTGATTTGTTCTTATGACTATGTGCCGGTTGTGGTGTGCTTGTTCATCGATAAAGAATCGTTATCGGTATCGCAGTTGCCGCAAAGGAGGCGAGGCGAAGGCGAAGTTGTTGGGTATGAATTATATTCCTGTCTTGAACATTGAAAACTCAAACTTCAACTCCACAGTTATGAATGATGAAGATCGAATTGTCTTTGAGAGCAAGTAAAGGTTTGGACTTATGTTGCACGATATGACTCCTGAATAATGTGAAGGTTCTTATTTATTTCTGGAGGGGGAGGGGTGGAGGGGAGGATGAATGGATTGTGGCGGAGGAGAGTTCCGTTTCATGAACTTCTATAAATGTATTAATACCAAGCACCGAACAGCCCAATATCTAGTTGAACATATTGGATATGAATCCAACGATCGAATAGCCAGCCTATCGGGTTTGAGTAACAATATGTGACATTCACATTATTTAATCTGGATTTGAACTTGTTCAATGGGACATCAAGCCTCAGATGCGATGTGACAAATGTCTGAACTTGGCTTTGATATTAAGTGAATTCCAACCCATGAAGCTCAACATTAAAGTTGATATTCATGCCCAAACTCACTGTTGATCACATATTTGAATCTTCTCACTCTCAAATATTAAATAAATATAATCACCAGAAGCATTGTCAACGTCGCACCCTCTTTGTTATCATAGTTTCATGCTTGTAATGTGCTACAATCTCGATTGTAGTTTATACACTCCCAGTAAAAGTCTCCCGCCCAATACTGATGCCCCGATTCTTTCTCCTAACATCCTCCTATCCAATTCAAGTCTCTAATCCTCCTCGGCAGCCTCAACATATTTCGATCGGATATCTTTCCATTGGCGCTATCAATCTTCATCAGCCCATATTCTCCATGTTATTTTCCCAGTCAAACAACTTACGCCCTTGTTTATAGTATCCCAGACTCTATCTGTGATTGAATCATATCCCCTGGAAGATATTAGTCGACCGTTCCTTTCCTGTTGTTCCGGGGGTGCTAGTAAACGTACATCTCGAATGCGAAAGCAGCTCCAAAAACTGCACCGAGGAACACAAAGTTCTTTCGGAAGAGGAAGCTATAATTCGATAACTATTAGCCCTTTCATTTCCTCAGGTCGTTCCACCCATAGTTGTCTCGTTGTAATGGGCGCATCGAGGTAGGTAGGGTAACTGACTTGTAAAGAGGACGGCTTGCGGCAGGCTGTGATTGTGTATATTAGCAAATACCAAGGGACCGTAAGAGTTAATGATATTATGAACATACCATGGCGAATTAATCAGATCTTTTCGCAGATCAGTAGAGACAGTTTATCGAGTGAAGTGATTGCTTGAATTGAAGGTTGTAGAGTAATCGGACGAATTTTGGCTTTCAACGGCAACAAAACAACGTAAAATCCCGATGGTCATATCAAATCACTTTTAATTGGTCAACGACTCTCATATGAACTAGCCTTACCATTGGACAACAATTTGAGGTATAATAACCTCATGAATTTCATCCCAGCAAAAACATTTATTGACTTTAATCAACCTTTCGAGTTCGCACATTGGACAAAGTCATACCCATACCGGTACTCCACTTATACTCCTACGAATACAAATTTTGGAACTCCTTACAAAGGGATACGTCCCGCGATCTAAAAATGCCTTCAGTACCCACCCCCACCAAGGCTGGCATCGTCGAATCTCAAGCCGGCGATCGTCACATCCCATCATCTACCCGCCCCGACGGTACGAAACGAAAAGAAATCAAGATCCGTCCAGGATACAAACCACCCGAGGATGTCGAAGTATACAAAAACCGGACCGCAGATGCGTGGAAGAGTCGTGGTAGTAAGGGTCCACCGGGTGCAGAGAGCTTGAAGGACGACACAACCGCAGCGGGAACAGCGGCAAGCAACAAAAATGCGAAGAGAAGAGAGGCGAGAAAAAAGGCAGCTGAAAATTCTAATGAAGGAAATGGTGAAGTGAATGGAAGTCAAATTGATAATTGGAGGGACGGGAAGAAGGATGTTGAGGTGGAAAAGAAGGAAGAGGTTGATCCGGAGGCCGAGAGAGAAAAGAAGGCGAGGAATCTGAAGAAAAAGCTGAAGCAGGCCAAGGATTTGAAGGAGAAGAGTCGGGAGGAGGGGGCCAAGCTACTTCCAGAGCAATTTGCAAAGGTTATCAAGATCAATGAGTTGATTAGGGAATTGGATCAGCTTGGGTTTGATGCCGAGGGAGAGCCAAAAGCCAAGGATGGTGCGAAATATATTTCCAGTACGGAAGAGACAACACCTCCAGAGGATACGAAGCAATGATGTCCGTTTTTGGATCTGAGTATCTTTGGTCACCACTCACCAAGCGGCGTTATTTCTGGATTGGGGAATGGATAATGGTGGCATTTTAGGCGCACAAGCCATCATCGGAGTTATACAAGTCGATAGATAGATCTCATGATCATGACATAAGCTTTCTGGAAATAAATATTCTAAAATTATCTATACAATTCCGTGCGCCTTGTTTACGACATCAGCTCTAGATAAACAATCTTCTACCACTTCCCAGAACCTCTTGATATCTAAGCCCCTCGGGATTTTAACACCCTCTTCCCCATCAGGAAGCAGTCTGACAATAGTCCGACCAGTTTCCGATCCATTCTGAGCATCATCATGGCTTCCCTCCGTGACCACCTTAACCTCAAATCTCTCCCTCTTCCCCCCATCCTTGTGATCATAAAACGGAATCTCCGCCCCAACAATCCCATCCAAAATAACCGCCACCGCCAACGGATCATGCAACGGCGGCCCCTCACTCATCCCAAAAACCCTATCATATGTCGCCGCGAAAAACCCCAACAACTCCACCAACATGATCCTTAACGCACTCCCACTTACCCCCTCCTTCTCACCCCTCAAAACATCCATCAACTCCCTCGTAGCCAATACCTGATGCGTCACATCCAACGGAATCAACGTTGTCTTCCCCCTCAAAACCTCATGCTCAAAAATAAAAGCCGCCGCTTCCGGATCAACCAAGATGTTAAACTCAGCCCAAACACTCCAATTCCCAATGCGTTCCCGATCCCCCACAACCCCCATCACAGCCCCCGTAAATCCATTCCCGATCGCTCCCCCCATAATACTCACGCCCCTTACATGCTCCGCTAACCCCTCATATTTCGCAAAACACGCCGCGATATTCGTCAATGCCCCCGTCGCCACCAACCACGCGGAGCCCGCGGGCGTCGCAAATAGCGCTGTAGCCATTGCGTCGATGGCTGGTTCGGAGAGCGCGCTGCAGGTGGGGGTTGGTAATAGTGAAGTTCCTTCGAGTCCGGATTCGCCGTGAATAGCAGGGGCGTGTACGGCGGGCCGCACGAGACCAGTGCCAGCACCTCGGTAGACGGGGATGTGTGTGGACGACATGGAGGTTAGGAGGGAGGTGGCGTTGTAGGTGGTGTGGGTGATAGAGGAGTTGCCGTGGACGGTGGAGAGACCGAGGAGATGGAGGTTGGGGTGCTGCGTGCAGAGGAGTATGGCAAATGCGTCCTGGGTGGGTTAGCGGTGATGTTTACGGGGGTGTGTATGTATATATGGATGGTATGGATTTGTAGAGGAGAGGGACGGTATTTGAGTGCCGAGTACCAGCGAGCAGGTATATCCTATCATGTGACTACATGATTTCCTTCAAATACCAGTTGTCTCACCACCACCACCACCACCAAATAGGCATCTCGAGCTCCAAGTTCCAAACTCCAAGCCCCCTATACATAGCTCAAAATCCATCCATCCTACCGGTACCGGTATACAGAAACAGAAATCCTAACTTACATCATGTCCTATGTATATAAAGAATATAAGTAAGCAAACATTATACATAACTCAAAACAGATATCGCTTTAAGAATACTAAAGCGAACACCGATACTTGGAATTAACATACCTGGATCACAATCTAACCAGACGTTTATTTTCTGCGGCGAGGATATCGAGCCCATGTTGCTTGCTTGTAAGGTTTGTTGTGATGTGTGTGTGGTGTAGTATGGTGTGTTGTAGTATGGTGTGATATAATGTGTGTGGATGAACTGGATGTATGTATGTATGTTTTTAAAATGAGTGTAGCAAAAAGAAATCGAAATGGCAATGGGAATGGGTGCAGATTGTGAAGTTGGAGGCGCCGAGGCGGGGGAGGTTATTGTGGGGAAATAAAAGGAAAGGTGGGATTAAAGCAATATTGTCAACTGTGGAATACCGTGCTTGTGCTGCACTAATCGCTAAGCGACGATACGGATCTAACCGAAGAAATGTCTGATTCGTTCGTTTAATTTGTGAGGATGTGAATGTTATGGGTATTACTCGAGTAAGTGGGGAGTCTTTTGTAATGTATTCGTATCAATGAGGTTTTGAGAATGTGTTGCTATAGATGAATGACTTGTTGGTTGAGAATGGAGTATATACTGAGGATAGGGTTTTGTCTTTGATATTTAATATTAGAAGAAATACTATCTAGTATTAACAAGAATATAGTATTCTATACGCAGTAAACCTGATTACAAATACTATATTACATTCGTAATTGATTATTTATTGAAGGGTAGAATAATTGCTAGTGTATTCTATAGAGCCAGTAGTTCGTTTTTCCATAAGTGATCAATACGTGGTTTCTTTTACAGTATTCATTTTCCGAGTAAGAAGTCGATTTTTATCTAGATTCTCAAGTTGCTGTAGAGTGCGTTATGAGCATAGTGTTTACTAAATGTCTTGCCATATTGAAGAAGATTAAGATGATCATGAAGATGTATAAAAGTGAGGCCAGTAATATATAGATCTATTTGCAGTGAATAGTACAAAGCAAAACCTAGTGCCCTCGATATAAAATAAGAGTATAGATGTCCAGAATATCTCTCCAGACATTGGAATTATGATATCTCATGTAATTACAAGCGTTAAAACTGATCGTTGTGTATTGTCAAGATTAAAAGAATAGCTAGTACAAACCTGTAAAAGAATCAAGCTTCACACATCTCCTCGACATTATACAAATACCTCATGTATACAACACATATGGATATCAGAAGTCTTTGATACATTCCCAGCCATTAATAGCAGAAGGTCATTTTCAAACCTTGTAATAGAATTAAAGACCTTCTTAGTATCCCTATTCCTATTCTTAACCTCAGATACTATACTTAGGTCGTTATGAATCTGAAAGACAGATTTAATATCCAGGGTGAAAGCCTAGATACACAGTAGTTACATGGTGATTTCAGTATATTAACAGTCTACTTCGACCGCTAAAGAGGACATCTATGAAAATAGAATTGTGTTTAGCCCTAATCATTCGCTATCCATTGTTTGATACATCAATCATCTTAAGCTCCTCCTAATCTCTATTTCTGGTGTGAATGAATTCCCGCTCCAACTTCAAAGTTGTCTCCAGTGCCTCAAAACATTGTTCACGCTCCAGGACGTCCAACTCACGATTAACCACCGCTGTGTTTGTCAATTCTTCTTGTTCCCGGAGATGTTTTACAAAACGCTCGTTGGATTCTTTCTCCTTCCTGACGGCTGCATTATGAGTATATTTGAGAGCTTTGAATGTTCCTTTGGATGCTTCTTGCTTAGCCAATAAAGTAGCTTCATCGGCCTTCACGGCGATTTTCCTGGATTCGACAGCAGCCGCATCGAGTTTGATAACATCTTCGGACCTTCTGAGAGAATCTTCTGCCTTTCGAACCTCATATTCACGACTCGCAACATTCATGACATGTCTCTTCACTCTAATCCTATCAAGCACGGCCAGCTGCTTTCGTTCATCAAGACGATCTTGGCGCTCCTTCAATATTTCCTTGGTGTTTATAGCAGCTGATTCTGTGGATTCCTCCAGTAATTCGAAAGCGTGAGTTCGTTCGTTCAGATTCGCAGCATCAATCTTCACCTTCTTCTCAAGATCGGCCACAATGGTTTCACGGACTTCGACCTTAGATTTTCTCTCGTCCACAGCAGACTCTCTTGCAGTAAGATCGGCTTTTTGACGTTCGAGCGTGGAGTAAAGTTCGGCCCAGCTTAATTGTAAAATATTTTCACGAGCAACCATGGCAAATTCTCTAGCTTCAACTTCTTCGATTCGAGTGGCAATAGCACGTTCAAGCTCCACCAGATCGCCTTCGCGACATCGAAGAGCAGCCTCTGGGTGCTCCACGAAATACGGAAACATCGGCGCTTGAACTGTTGATGCTCCCTCGATATGTGTTTTCCATTGTCTGCCGGCTTGTAGGGTAGGTGTAAGGATGATTGGGTTATCGAAATCTATCAGCCAGTCCGAAGGTTCTTTGCCATCATCGAAAGGCGTACTGGGTTCGCTGTCCACTCTTGGAGGTGTTTACACTCATAGAGTGATCAGGTGTGTCATTGGCTTCATCTTTGCTTCTCATGATCAGCTTCCATATTGTATATGAAATCGTTTTAGAGTTTGTATAAACGCGAACCTACCTGATTGGTTTTGTGGATTGTTCAAAGGCTTCGATATCTGAACCTGGAAGATCCTTCAGACCCGTAACCTTGTTTTTGAAGCTGCCGTCAGCCATCTTTCTTGGCTTTTAGGATATTCAACATATCGGGTGGTTGCAAGTACTGAGTATGGAAAGTTTAAAAACAATTCGCGCGTTGAAACCGAAATCATTGGACGCGCTAGTAGTTTAGATACCGATACTGCACGTGGGTTGAGCTCCCATCAAAATAGGTGCTTCTGAGGAAGGATCTTTGAGCCTTCGGACTGACACTTTTCACATCTCCTATGTTATTATGCCCATGGAGAAAGGTACAGATAAACCAAAGATCCATTTCAATTTCCAAGCAAGCAGATTAGCCGATCCTTTACCGACAATATGTGATGATAACAAGATGGCTTGGTGTTTCTATAGCTTCTACTGAATTGTTGATCAGCAAAACTGTCAGTCCATTCTTGAGGATTCCTCGTCTCGCTACGCTCGTCGCAAAGAGCGACGATTAGACTAAGAATGCTGTCAGCCTTATATGTAACGATGCCGTTCCCCAGATCTATCAATCTGACTTCACAAATGACTGCGTTGCGTCCAACATATATACAAAAAGCGGTTGTAGTATCAGTAAAGTAAAACCAGGTCACAAGAGAGGTCAAAGACGGATACTACAGCCTGCAGGTAGCGAACTCTAGAACTAACCATAGTTAACAGAGCCATCCATTCCAGTTTACAAATATTGAGTATCAACCTCGGTATAGTTCCGGACTCAGCTGCCATAGAATCTTCTCCATCATGCTGCTGCATTCGTCTGTTATATTTTGTACGGCATCGGATTCACTTATACAGCCATTGCCCCGCCATTTCAATTTTGTCCGGCTACTAGCTTCGGGATCTGGTTAATTGAACTCATCCTCCTCACGTTGAATTATACACACAATTCTTCTCCACAACAATCTTTCATAACAAGTTTTCACAACAATTTTTACAATACATCATTTCTGTAAATACAAAGTACAACCCAACAACACAATCATGGCGAGTCAGCCACCTCATAAAACAAACCGCCTGCCGGCTACTCGCACACAATGGAAGACGGACGTAAAGAACCTCAACAATGCAGGAATCTTCGATGTTGATAAGGAACCCAAAAAACGATCTTTCCAGATCCGCAAGCGTCCTACTCCTCTTGGGGCGCCTTCTAAGAACATGGACACCAATCAAACATCTCTCGATATCAACAAGTATACTTCTTATCGATTATGGTTACAAACGCGAAATACAAAATCAAAAGAAGACCTGGAATTGCTTGAGCAGGCTTGGACAGAAGTTATTCGAGATCTAAGCGTCGGAAAGGTATGGAAAAGCATGAGCACCGAGCAGAAATCTGCATTTGACAGAGCCATTCGTTCCCGTGTTAGTTATTTGGAACCAAATCCTGATCGCTACTGGTCTCGCATACACGAGTTCGCGGCTCGTATATTTTTTGTCACCAAGGAACTAAAGGCTGTGGTTGATTCGACAGAGATGGCAGATTTGGGCGCTATTTTGCGGAAAGCATCATCATCGAGAATCCTACCACGCGAGGAATGCAGAAAGATTGTATTCCGCCCATTCGATGTTGATAAGGAACGAATGCAAAAGCTTGACTGCGAGGGTGCATCTGGGAAGGTCAAAGTCTTGGATATGCCCGCGCCAGGTAGTAACACAATACAAAAGACTTCTGAAGACATCAAACATATTCACAACATTCGACCAGATATCCCTCGGCAAAAGAAAGAGCTCGAAAACGTTCTTGCCTCGATGGACGGTACGGCTAAGGTAGTGCAAGAACCAAGAAATCTTCGGGGTCCTAAAATTGCACCAGAAGTCACGCAAGATCTTACTCACAAGAAGATCCGCCTTGCTGATGCCATTACGTTTAATCCTAGGCTTATGCTCAACGGACAACTCTGCGAGAGACTCAGTCTCACTCCGAAAAGCAATAGCATTACACCCGGCCCAGTCAACAATGATTCGCACTGCATCAATGACATGGGTACCTCCAAGTCTCTTCGATTTCAGAAGGATCCGGATCTCTTTACACTCGAAACAGACAAAAATATTTCGGACTTGTCTAGTTATCGGAACTATCTGAACACCAAGCTACTTCAACATCGAGCCGCTCCAAAGGTGCAATACGCCTCATTAAGTGATGAAACCCAAAGTGTGCTGGATAAGGCTCGTCAAACGACAACGTCCGTCAGAGATTCACTTGCAGCAAACCGCGAACAGGAACAGCAGAGACATTTTGATGATTCCAGCAATCTTACAATTCGTCAAGATAGGCAAGCCACAATGACTACCCTTTATGATCGAGCTGAGGCTATTACATCCAGGGCTTGCCACTTGCTGAAAGATGCTCGTGCAAGAGAAGTCTTATGTGAAGCTTCGCGAGCCGTATCCGTAAAAGAATTGAGGACTTGGACCCAGGTCAACTCATGTCGCCTAAGACTCGTCTCAGAACATATCTTTCAGAGAATGAGCAAAGAACTCGTGCGCGAGCAGAAAGATTCGATGACATCGCAGCCCAGCGCTTGGAAAAGTGGGGTTACTCCAAAGCTGATGCCTCAGAAACTGCAAAGCATTCAACCTCTCCTCCCAGTCCACCAACTGTCGCAAATCAACAAGTGAGTTCTGAAAACGATCAAAAGCCTACCAAGGTCATTAATACCGAGGTCGCCGCCGCAGACAAGTCAAATATTGAGGATTCCTCTGCTATCAATAACACGACTCACACAGATTCCAAGACCCAAAGAAACACGAATGATACTCTTCGCGTTGCTTTGAATGAGTTCAACCATGTGGAAACCAAGGGATTTACGGAGTTTTCAATTGGCCTTTTAAAGAAATCTCTTCCAAAAGTCAGCCCACCACAGGAAGTGGGTGACAACGATGTGATGTCCGAGGACGAATGGATTATGGCCGAAGATGAAGCTGAGGATTGGGAGATAGTTTAGGATGTGATGCCGGGGCGGAGTTGTGTGGTGAGTATCAAATGGTTTCGATTGCGGTTGCAGGTATGAAGGATTAATGATGGATGAGTGCTGCGATGGAGGATACAATGTGATGAATGGCGATTAGCATGGTGGTGGTTAGCAATGATTTGTGGGTGCAAGACCAAAATATTGAGGATGGCAGAATAACTTTCTTTCTCTCAACACCCTCGAATAGCAGTAGCGATGAATCGACCTTAGGGTATTCAAACATTAATACAGTATTTCCTAACACTTCGTTTCCGTGATACATTACAGTGACATGCATGCTCGCTTCTGGAGCCCCAGTGGCAGACAGCACACTAATCATGGAAATAACTTCAACATCAAGAATTAAGCAACTCGGAACTTCCTCCTAGGCGGCAAGTAGTTAGTGATACTCACCCTTAGATCATCCATCAATCCACAATGTGGTGTCTTTTAACCAGAGTATCTCAAACCTCTTGCTGCCACCGCTACTCATCGAAACTTCATTCAAGTTGGAAGACTGATGTCCGGCAAAGATCATAGTTAAAAGTCTTACGGTCTCATTAGTTGCCGATAAGATTAATCTGCTCTGTGTGGTATGCTGGATATGGTGTATTAGTTTGATGTTTGATGCGAGGTCGTCAAAGTAAACTTTTCGCTAAGGATGATTGCTGAGTCATCTCCCTCTTGTCACGCCCCACAACTATCAAGAAAAAATGAGTAAAGATAGGCCTCGATATTTCATTCCAAGCAAACTTTTCAAATGTAACAAGACATCGGAGGTTATGAAAGGGATTTCTCTTTGAAAAGCTCCGAAAAGATTGTTGTAAACAATTCCCGTCAGGGATATTTCACACTTGTATTCAAGATTACACCCTTACAAGTCAATACTATCACTTTCCTCGCATTCTTATTATTATTCTTATATCATGCTGTCTCAAGTAAAAATTCGAAAATAACTAGAACACCCCTATACAGGCTGCGCTGAACTCTGATGAAAAAAAGGGAATCTCATATTCTTATGGAAATTGAAAGCCTCAAGGACCACAAGTTTAGGGCTAGTGAGTTGCAGTGGGTCCGCTCCCGATAACTCGCTTATTACACCAACGGGATGTTCATCTACTCGTGCATAATTAATAGGTGTCGCTCTCACATGACAGTGATCCGAGAGCAGGACTCGCCGGCGTCGAAGAATGAGATGTCTCTCCATTCAGATTATTAGAATCTGGATACTGAAACGTGAGATTCGTCTGATCTCTGGCCTCTGAAGCCTCATCTCTTGGGAAGGTTGCAGGGACAGGATTCATGGGCTCGTATGAAAACGTTTGTGACAATGATGATGCATCGGAATGGCGACTGTAACGGCCCAATTCCGAAGAAGTATAAGGTCGTCTTAATAATTCTTGATTTTTCATTTGCGGCTCCTAGCAAAGTCAGTGAGAGTCTAGTCTAGATCTGAAGAATCACATACACTTCTAAGGTTGTTTCCATTATTACTATTGCCACCAAGCGAACCATGTGATTGATGATCATAGTGTTGAACACTGCTAGGTATTCTCATCTGCTCACTTTCCTGAGTATTAAGTCCTGATGCTGTCGTGGTAGTCTTATTTAATGTGTCGGTAAGCTTATCGGGCCAATTAATGCCGGCATTGAAATTATCAGAATCGCTAGTAGCTGTACTTAGAGGTGTGTAAACTGTCTTATCGTTCTCTGTAGGCGGAATATAGCAGTTCCCGTCCGAATCAGCCCATTTGAGTTGACATGTGGCTTGAGTCTGCTCCTCAGTTACAGGCAGAGGACAAAAGGTCATCAATTGGGCGCTATCGGGCAAGCCAACAGTTTTCCTTCCTTGATATACGGGTCTATATGAAGCGGATAAACGTCGAAAGATGCATAAACCATGATCCAGGAGTATTTGCACGTGCACCTCAAAATCTGGTAGTAGTGATCGAAGTTGACCAACAGTATCTGTGCCGTCCCGATGGCGATCAACATAGGGTTTACAGCCTAGACCCAATTTTATTTGTTCAATTTTAGCACGTGCTACAATTTTTTCGATTCTTTGCTTTGCAGCTTCTGGACTGTACTGATAACGAACAAACAATCTGACATGGCTCCAAGATGACTGCTCAGTGCCTTGAACCTCGTCGTTGAGCCAATCAAAAAAACTCGATTCATGAACGCGTTTGCGGATGTATCTGAGAGCTGCAGATACGAACACAACTGTCATAGTTATTTCACAACCAACACTGTTCAGGTCTGGAGGTGCTGGTACTGGTTGTGCTAAAATGATGCCGTAGGGAAACGTTTTGTCCTCAACATAAGAGTGTTGTGTTCGAAGCTGCCAAAGCATTGACAATTCTCGTCGTCTAGAGCTTTTTTCGAGATGCTTGACCCTGAAATAGCGATGCATCGTATCTGTTTGGTACTAATGATATGAAATAAATGGGATGAATTAAATGAATACTGTCAATGCAATAAAAGAATGTTCGACATTAGAGAAGAACCTTTGCGAGATGAAAATAGTCCAGCCAACTACTACCATTTAAGAAGGTGTAAAGGAGTGATTGCAACAAGGGAAATAGTGTCCATATCATGACGAACGTGCCTGCTGAGTATACAGGTCGAGCAATCTAGTAGCCTGACGGTACTATCAATAAAGGCCACCCAGTATTTAGAACCGGCGCTTGATTGAGATCAAAGGTCAAGGTTACCATACTCGAGTAATCTCGATCCAAAATATCTCAATGTCTTGAAAGCTGTGAATCAACAATTAGTCAATACACAAGGAGATTGATGTCTAAAAGAGCGAATCTTTCTTTATTCTGACATTTCGCAAGGACAGGAGACAAGATGCAAGTAAACACTTAAAGATTCCTCGAAATTCGAGTGAGCTTCAAAAAATCTTTACTCTTCATCAACGAACACAGATCTTGTATAAACCATCTACTCCATCTAATAGTTTCAATTCCACCGCTGAACACCACCCAAAATTTAGCCTATAACCCCTCTTCTCTCAAACCACTGTTTGTAAACCCACTAGCACCACTACAATCTGTATCGTACTAGTCCGCCTTAACTTCCACTATCGATTTACCTTCAAACCTTTCCTGCATTAGACATCCCAGTGAGTTCACCAACAACACCACACCCTCCTACATTCAACAAACCCAGTTTCCCCCTTTTCTCCTCCTTATCCCGTTTTTCTCTCCAAATCTAATGCAAACACAAAAAAAAACTCCATATCGAATCACTACATATCAACGCCCTATCTTATCATCCTACAAAAGATTCAACCTTTGTATACCGTATTAACAACTTAGCGAAAGCGAATGCTAAAGCGAACTACTCTCATTAGTGAGTAGATTTTAGTATTTCATCCAAATAATCAACCCAAGTCACTACAAATTACTACAAGCATCGAACAGGTATATTCAGTCCAAGTGAATATATTACTACTAAATATTCAAATTTTTTAATTTGCGATGATATCCCCATACAATAACAAGTATCTAGGTTCCAGAGTTAAGCTTCCACATTCAAGTTATATATAATAATGGCAGATTTACTTCGCCTCATATATTAGATATGTCGCAGACTCTCAGTGTCACGGCACTTCACTGAAGATCGATATAAGAATAAATAAACCCACTACTAACCAGTAGCAGGAAAGTAGAACAGAAAATTCACTCTACTTTGATACACAAATCTTTTTCATAACTATAAAGAATTTCCCCAAAAAAGATTGATTAGTACAAGCAACCAATAAGCTGGTCAATCAATAGTAGTAGCATTACTAATTTACTACATTACAAAAAAAAAAAAAAAAAAAAAAAACAAGAAGAGAGGAAATTAAACAATTTTATCAAACCACGAGGGGCGGGCACTAATCTCAGCTAATGAAAGTATTGATTATCACTAATTGCTTGGTTACATTACTACTAGAGTATATGATAATAGACCTATCACAGCTCTGCTGCTATTCTTTTTCTTCAAGATTTTAGTTGGATTTGCTCTTTACCCATGCTCTTCTTTAAAAACCTACTCCTCTGATAAGAAGCATTCTTAATAGTCAGCTAGCTAGCTAGATGACCCTCCCCCTTTAAATTGATTCAGTTCATTGCCCGAATACGCATTACGACGCACACTAGCACTAAATATCTACTGGCAACAGTCATACACAAGAAGATAATGGAAAACCACCGGCTTGATATATTACTTGCTCTGGGAATCGTCGCGTTCTGTATTTATGCATTTCTCCCCCGCAAGATTAAACGAGACTCCAGTGGACCGGTCCATATTCCTCCGACTATACCAGTCTTCGGCCATCTTATTGGTATCTTGTGGTACAAGAACGAATACTACAATATTTTGAGGTAAGATACACTCCACAAATACTTACTATGGACTGATCGTTGCGGGCTCACATAAAAGTTAAATCGAAGTAAAAAATGGGGCTTCCCAATCTTTTCTCTCCGCATGATAAATCAAGACATTCATGTCGTTACTTCGCCCGACTTAATGCCATCTCTTCAACGTCATCACAAAGCAATCTCACTCTGGCAGTTGGAGGCAAAATTTACAGCGCAGTTGGGTGGCTTGAGTGAAGCAGCGACAGATAGGCTTCTAGCTAATGTGTTTTCGGACTCTGACACGCCAAGTCTGATGCTCGAAGGAATTAAGGGAATACATGGCGCCCTCTCTCCTGCGGGTGGCATGAATAATATGCTTCGAGTCGCAGCAATAGCCACGAAAGACAGACTGGATGATTTGGCAGCAGCGGCAAGAAATAACAATAGCAATCATGGAACCAACCTGTGGGAATGGGTGCGACACGAATTAACCGTTGTAACAACAGAAAGTGTGTATGGAGTCGAAAATCTTTACCGAGACCCAAATATTGAAGAAGGATTCTGGTATGTCAGCACCATGCATTACACCTTAGACAAGACGGAAATTGACATATGTAGGGACTTTTCTGATAATTCAATGAATTTGTTACTACCAAGTTTCCTGTTAAACATCATGGCTTCCAAAGCTATACGCGGTCGAACTGAAGTTATGAATGGATTCAAACGCTATTTCTCCAGTGGTGCATACCTCGAGGGCTCGGTGCTCATAAAAGCCAGATACGAATTGCTGGTTGACAAGACAGACAACACTAACACAGATGTTGCAAAACATGAGACGCTTAACGATATTGCGGTCCTTTCAAATACAATCCCTACAGCATTCTGGACAATCTTTCACTTGTTTTCTGATCCATATCTTCTCAAGGATATCCGGACGCAAGTAGAGGAAATAACAACAACTAAAGTATCGGATCAGGGAGAGACAATCCGCCAAATCAACTTACAAAAGCTAAATCAACTACCGATACTTAGCTCGATGATATATGAGACCTTGAGATTCCGATCAACAGGGACCGGACCTCGCCTGGTCATGGAAGACACATTTGTCGGTCAAGATCAATACCTACTCAGGAAAGATTCCATGGTGATAATCGCCAACAAAAGACTACACTTTGACAAGAGTGTATGGGGAGAGACGGCAGATTCTTTCCGTCCCGATCGCTTCTGCAAAAACGTTCCTGTACATGCATTTCGTGCCTTTGGTGGCGGAGTGAATACGTGCCCAGGTCGAGGTTTTGTCACGCCTCTAATTGCGGCATTCATAGCCATGTTGGCGATGAGGTTTGACATCATACCCAATGGAAATGAGTGGACTGAACCTGGTCAGGATCTCAGCAACATATCAACGCAGATAGCCCCGCCAAAGAAGAAATTTATGGTAGATTTAGTACGGAGGGAAGGTACGGAGGGTGTAGCATGGAGTTTTGAAATGTAGTCAATTGCCTGTAGGCAAAGGAAGGACGCAGGATATCAATGGGATGGCGTTTTGAGATAAATTTGGGTTTGAGAATAGGTTCGATGCTCTGAATAACTGAAATCGAAAATCAATCATGAAATGATTGTAATAAAGTTGGCTGATTAGCTGAAGTAACCAAGACGAAGATAATTTGTACTCAGTATGAATGAATGATAGGGAGAGCCGAAGGCGGTGAACCACGCTATAAAATACTGCCACACGACACACTATTCTAACCCCTGTCGAGCCTGACAGGCGCGACAAGAACTGCGTACATCTATAGAATTGAAGACTTGAACATTTCTTTAATTCCCACAACACAATCATCATGAATAACCAACAATTTCGAAAACTCGTACTTGATACACCCTCGAGGCAAGCTGCCGCAGGAGATAAAAATTCAAGCATTGGCGCAACTCCCAGACGAGATGGCGCAACACCTTCTGCCCTTGGTTCTCGAATGCGAAGTTCAATACCCATGACACCGTAAGGCTCGGACAAGACTTCTTCCACAATGCTATATAGTCGGGGCTAATTAAATTATCAGCCGTTCAGTAGGTGGTGTTGATTTCGCACGCCAGGTCGCCGAACAACGAGCTTTAGGCAATCCTTCGCAATCCAAGAAATTTCGCTCAGTCGCCGCACCCAAAGGTTCGAAACTCGCAGCCGGATATACCGATCGTACCAAAGACCGCATCGACGAAGATGAAGATGATAAGGGTTCTAGAGTCAAGGCATTGGAGGAGATGATGAAATTGCAACAGATTGACGAAGCTACGTTTTTAAAATTGAGGGATGAGATATTAGGTGGTGATGTGGAAAGCACCCATTTAGTGAAAGGACTAGATTATAAGCTATTGGAGAGGGTAAGGAGAGGCGAGGATGTTTTAAGTGGGAATAATGACGACGAGGATGAGGTTGACGAGCCGGAGGATTTGGATGACGAGTTTGAGAAGTTGGAGGAAAGGGATGTCGTTGCGGTGGAGAAGGAGAAGAGCAAGAAGAAGGGGGAAATGGCACCACCTAGTTTAATACCAGGGAAGAAAAGGAATAGGGATCAGATTTTGGCAGAGATGAAAGCGGCGAGACAGGCGGCTAAGGAGGCAGCGCAACCATCTCTCGGAGCAAGATTCAAGAAGGTTGGAGACCCAAAATCGAAGACCAGGACTGAAAGAGATGAAAAGGGAAGAGAGGTTCTCATTGTGGTTGATGAGAATGGAAATGAGAAAAGGAAGGTCAGGAAAGTACAGATGGAATCGGAAGCAGAGAAAGGAAATGGTTTATTAATGCCGAACAAGGATGCGAAACCGCTGGGCATGGAAGTACCGGAAATACCAAAAGAGCCAGAACCAGAGGAAGATGACATCGATATATTTGACGATGCGGGTGACGATTATGATCCATTAGCTGAACTCGACGAAGAAGACTCGGAATCGGACGTGGAGGCTGAAGATGGAGAAGTTACGGAGGATCATAAACCAAAGAAGCCGAAAACCCAAGATACACCACGAGAAATACCCGCAGCTGGAAGTATGGCGCCGCCTCCGCGGCCTAATAAACCTAACAACTATTTTGGTGACTCTGAACCGGCCTCCACAGACGATGGAACGAAACCAAAAGCTTTCAGCGACCCAACTATTCTCGCCGCTCTTAAGAGAGCCTCTAATATCAACCCTATCTCCAAAGCTTCCGAGTCAGCAGAAGAGGCCGCAAAAGAAGCGCGGCGGAAGAAGATGTTACAACAAGATGACCGTGACATGGAGGATATGGATATGGGATTTGGAAGTAGTCGATTTGATGACGAAGCTGATTTTGATGAGACGAAAGTGAAACTTTCAGCGTGGGGTCAAGGAGATGATGAAGATGAGAAAGGAGAGGGTAAATCTCAGAGAAAAAGAGGTTCGAAGAAAAGAAAGGGTGATGCGAATAGTGTTGCGGATGTTATGAAGATAGTTGAGAGTAGGAAGACTGAGTCGTAGGAATCATAGGGCAGTAGAGTATATAAAATATACCCTCGTTTCTAGGTAGCTTATTTATAAATCCAATTACATCATGCCGTGAGAAGTCCTATTAGGCGAATCCATCCTGAGAAAAGTGAAACTACAATCACGTGATTTCGCGTTTTGAGCTTAAACTTGCAAGGTTAGCTAACTTCACCACACTTTATGAACCGTTCGACTCCAACATATTAGAAACTCGCAAGCAACAATGCCTCCTCGAAGATCTGGTCGCAATGCTAATGCTACCGTCGCAGATACTCAAACCACTGAACCCACAAATTCCACAGCAAGGAAGGGTGAAGGACTAAAAACTGGAAATACAGAAGTAAGTAATAAGGTCGAGAAGTCAATACCGAAGAAGGCTGCGGCGAAGCAATCGAAAAGAAAAAAGTACTCAACGAAAGAGGACGGAGACGAAAAGGACGAGAGAACTGCTGGTTATCTTGCAGCGTTGGAAGACAATTTGGAAAACGCAGGTGGAATCGACGAAGACGACGAAGCTGTTGTATCCCCAAATCCAGCCACCAAAGGTGCAAAGGCAATTGCTGTGGATAAAAAGGCTACGGCGGTTACCAAGAAAGCCCCTGTGAAACGCAAACTGAAGGACGAGGACGAAGACGAAGAGGACGGGACTGTTGCCGAGAAAAAGGTTACGAAGAAAAGGAAAACACAAAATGAGAAAGACGCAAAAATCATGCCATTAGCCGATCGTACATTGGTTTCGACTCTAAAGAAGGCTGTACATATTGGAGCTCATGTTAGTGCTGCTGGCGGTAAGTGCAACCTTCTCTTAAGGTGTGAACTTTCTCTCATCTAATATAATTCTCTCAGGCGTACACAATTCAGTCAACAACTCACTACGTAATGGTGGCAATGCGTTTGCTCTTTTCCTTAAATCTCAGCGAAAATGGGTAAATCCTCCTCTATCTTCTGATGCTCGCGATCAATTTAAGGCTTTCTGCAAAGAGCAAAAATATGATGCCTCGAAATACGTCCTACCGCATTGTTCATATCTTGTCAACCTAGCACAACCAGACGAAGAGAAGGCCAAGCAAGCATACGATTGTTTCGTGGATGATCTAAAACGGTGTGAGGAGTTAGGCATCAAGCTTTACAATTTTCATCCGGGAAGTACAGGGGGCAATCCAAGGCCGGAAGCCATCGCACGTATTGCAGCCCAATTGAACAAAGCCCACAAGGCGACAAAGACTGTGATCACATTATTGGAAAATATGGTTGGAGCCGGAAATGTAATTGGTTCTACATGGGAGGATCTTCGGGACATTATCGCTCTTGTTGATGATAAATCCCGAGTTGGTGTTTGTCTCGATACTTGTCATACGTTTGCTGCAGGATATGATTTGAGATCGCCCGAAGCTTTTAAGGAGACTATGGATGGGTTTTCCAAGATCGTTGGGTTACCGTACCTGAAGGCTTTACATCTCAATGATAGCAAGTCACCGTTCGGTTCAAATCGGGATGTGCACGCAAACATCGGTACAGGATTTCTCGGTCTTCGAGCTTTTCATAACGTCATTAACTTCGAAGCTTTTCAGAATATGCCTATGGTTCTCGAGACACCAAATGAAAAGAAAGACGCTAATGGAAAGAATCTTGAAGATCCATCAACGTGGGCTACAGAGATTAAGTTACTAGAGGGGCTACTCGAAAGAGATCCAGAGAGCAAGGAGTTTAAGGAAGAAGAGCAGCGCTTACAGGATTTGGGGGCTGATGAACGAAAGAAGTTTCAGGACCAAGCTGATAAGAAGAAGAGAGAAGTTCTCAAAAAAGGGCAGAAGACTATTGATTCCATGTTCACAAAAGTAGTCGCGAAGAAAAACAAGAAAGGAAAGCAAGAGAGTGATGATGAAGGTTCCGAAGATGGCAGCTGTTCACATTGAGCGACCCAGACTACGTCGCATTCTAGGTTTGGGTAATGGGGGAGAAGAAGGTATTTTGTATGATAATATGTTAATATAGGTACCACGAGGATTAGTCACGAAAGTCCGGAGAGAGCTTTGGAGGGCTAAATTCTTTTCTCATGAGGTGAGATCACAATGATAAATGTTTATGTTTTATGGGTTGATGTCTCTACTTTCTGATACAATTCATAAGCTGGACAGTTCCATTTTGTTCCGAATATCACGTCGTCTCCCTTGTTTCCGACTACGATGAAAATTGCGAAGATCATCAAAATTGGTGTCTTCATCAGTGCTATTCTCTTGAGAAAGCCAACTCATGACCTTTCATAGCCACCCTTCGGTATTTGTACAACAAGAGAAAGAAAACCCATTAAAGTTCGCCAAAAGCTCGTCAGTCAGCCTCGATACCTAAACTTGTCCTACACAAACATAATTCATGATGTTTGCTACATTCTCACTCCTGTCACTCGTTTTAATTGGATCACTTATTGATGCCCATAATGAAATATCTGCAAAAGATATCCAGAATTGACTAGTAACCACTGACTGTGCTGGCATGTGGCAATTGCATCCGCATATTCGTATCACGATAATAACAAAATGGTGACTATAAGTAAGCGTCATATATCTCTATTTCCCGAACGAGATCCTTCTCCAAAAATATTCTATATGCTCGATTTCTGCCTCCATCTCTTCTGTCCGAACCCTCGAAGAAAGCAAAGGAGGGAACGATATATCAACCCCGCATCTCTCGCTCTATCTAAACCTCGTCGTCGCTATCCTCTTCCCTCTCCAGTCTACCCTCTTCCTACTCTCAGAATATTCCCTTCTGAACAAAGTTGCCAACAACCTCGTCCCATTAGTCCGGTCTATTATCCAGAACCGCAGTTGGAACCTGAACTTGAACCTGAGTTGTTATTTCCTCAGAGATTCCATCGTATTCCTTTTGGTCCGATTTTAACGCGTGAATTAGAGCCAGAGCTGGAGCCTATTCAACATTTTTATCTTGTGGAGCCTGAGCCAGAGCCAGAAATATATTTTTCTGTTCCTCTTCCTCTTGCTCTTCCTCGTCCGAGTCGTAGATCGCCACCGAGGCATCATATACATCTTTTGCAACCCCTTCCACAACTTCCACCTCCGTATATTCCCTCGCCTCCTCCTTCTCCCCCAAATCATCATATTCACGTCTTACCTCCTGCCGTTCTTCTTCCTCCTCCATCAAGAACCCCGTCTCCGCCACATACTCATATCCACCTGCTCGCGCCCGCTCCTCCTGTTCGCCCTATAACTCCCCCTCATCAACATCAAGCACTCGCCTTAATCCCCTTGCCCAAAAATAGAGATAACAATAGAAGGAACATGAATTTTCCTCATCATTATAATGCTCATGCTCCCCATCATCACCATAACCACAACCACAACCAAAACCAAAATCATCGCCACCGCTCTCCTTCTTCCTCTCGCTCTCCATCCCCTCTCTCTCACCCCCACCACGTTGCTCAAAACCGCCTTAATAATAGCGCAGGCATAGGAGTAGGAGCTAATCCAAATAATCCAAACCACCAGACCAGCCCAGCCAACTCAAACAACATAACGAATCCAGCTAACCCAGCCAATACCCCCCTCGCAGACCTCATCCGCGATGTCCTACAACGCTATCTCCAAATCAATTTGCCCCCGGGAACTGCAATGAGTATAGCGAGGTTAATGGCTCAGAGTCGTGATGGTGTGGATGGGAATGCGAATGCGAATGCGAATGCGAATGCGAATGCCAATGCAAATTCTAATTGGAGTAATAGTAACATGGGTATGCAGGGAAGTGGGGGACATGTATCGGGTTCAGAGATGAGGGATCGCAGGAGAGGGGGAAGGGGTGGGAATGGAGGGGGTGGAAATGGAAATGGGAATGGAAATGGGAGAAATAGATCGGGAGTGTTAAGTTCGGATTCTAATATGGGTTCCGATACCGATACTGATTCGGATTCGGATTCTGGTGATACTCAGATGAGGAGGAATGGGAATGGGATAATGGATAGGGGTAGAAATGAGAAGATTAGACGGTTTGTTTTTCTTTCTTTTCCCACTCTTTTTTCTCTCCCATCCAATCTCTCCTCCAAAACCCAAAAACTAACACTCCACCTCCCACTCCTCGCAGAATAAACCTCTGCGCCCAACTCGCCAACGGCATGATAAGGCAATCCATGCTAAACGCTGAGATTCACCCAAAACTGAATGTCGAAGGAAGATACCCACGGGGATTTAAACGTCCTATGAAGATTAGGGAGTTTTTGGGGATGAATGGTTTGTTTGTCTTTATTTCCTCTCTTTTCTATCTTTCTTTCCCCTTTCTTCTTTCTCTTCTTCAGATCCTCATCACCCCTCTCCAAAAAATATCAAATGAAACGAAATACTAACTCCCCACAGCAAGATCCCTCAATAGCCTCCTTTCCGCCTATAATCTCCCTATACCTCTCGTACCCTCTACACGAAATTCGCATGCACATGCAGCTATGGTGCATTATTCGACTGTTGATCCGGTTGCACTGGCGGTTTTAAGTTCGGTTGATCCGGGGATTGCTGGTTTGTTTTCGCTTTTTTCTTTTTTTGGTTTTTCTTTTTCCTGTTCTCATTTCTTATTTTCCTATTTCTATTTCTATTTCTTTGTTAAAGTGGCTAGTGATCTTTACAGTCCCATATCCCTCTCCCTGGTCTCACCTTTGTCTCCCCTTTATATCTATCTTCATTTCTTTCCTTTCACTTCTTTTCTATTTCCCCTTCTCCCCCTTCTTCCCCTCCTCTATTCAATTCATCCCCTCTGCATTTCCACATCCACACCCTCACTAATCTCTCTCTCCTCCTTCTCCTCTCTCTAGCATCCACCCACCACACCCACACCCACAACCCCCATACAACGCGTACCCCTCACACCACCCAGTCACCCGAAGCAACCGCCATTCTCGAAATCCTCTTTGAGTTTCTCGCCGTAGGCACCTTAATACCCCCTTCCGCTTCTCCTTCCACTCCACCAAATCCCAACACAACCCTCCAATCCGCAGCCTTAATCTCGAGTATCAACAACACCAATAACAATACCAACACCAACACCAGCAACACTAGTAATGGCAACAACCATGCATCTCCCAGAAATGGTACTCGCACCAGATATCCCCTTCAAAACCCATCTCCGCATCCAGCTCCCCCTCCAAATTCGCTTCATAATGCCATTCCCAATCCAAATCCAGCTCGCAACCCAAACGCACACACACACATGCAAAATTCCAATCCAATTCCAAACCCAGCCCCGGTTCCAAATCGATTGAACAATAATAATATTGGGCTTGCGCGGCCTACTGGTAGTCATGCTGGTAGTCATACTGGTAGTCATCATCATGGCAGTCATCATCATCAGACTGGGGATGGGAATGGGAATGGGAATGCAGGAGGAAGATTATTACGAGGCTAGGCTAGGCTATGCTTGGAGATTATTGGAAGGGAGGAGAGGGTAAGGGAGGAGAAGAGAAGAGGGAAGAAGGAAGACGAGGGAAGAGGAGAGGAGGGGAGGGGATGAGAGATGAGGGGTGTATTATGTTATGACAATGTAATACAAGTTCCTACTTGCTTAAAATTCCGTTGGCGTCCCAGTGGGATTCTCACTCGCTTATATAGCTACTACTCGAGTATCTCATCTATCTATTCTGTAACAATACAAAAAATACACCCATCACATCCTCAAACACCCTGAGGTTTATCCTTATCTAATTTCATACCAAGTATAATCTTGACTTCTGGACAGTAATTCATTATGTGGGAGACGTATTCGGGTTTATCCCAGATCTAAAGAGAGGAGGGGTGTTTGTTAGTTTTTGGGGTTTTTGAGGGGGAGAAGGGGGGAGCGAGGTTATTTGATGTGATTGATGGAGATGGGTGAGATGGACAGATGAATGGATAGGATGGGATGGAAGATATGGAATAATGATGATGGTGATGGTGAAGATGAATATGAGATCATCCGAGGGAGATCTGAAATATGGTGAAGGGTATGATAGTCCACCCGGTTGGAGAATTATTACATTTTTGAGTATCGAGGTTTTGATACTCAAAGATTCATGAAAGATTCAACTAAAATCAATTCTTCAATAGAAATGAATCTCCAAATAACTCAACTCGAAAAAGATACATCATTGAAACCCTTGAAAAATGAATTTGTCTAAAAATCTACGGATAAATTGCACAAAGGGGAAGCATGAATATTTGCCGAGAATTTGAGTATTGAAGAGATAGATGTCAAATTGACTAACCTGTTGATGATGTGCCCCTAACCACCCAATATGATAACCCAACGGAGCTTCATCCCAAACACTTTCCACACTGAACGTTTTGCTCACTTTCGCATTTGCCATTTTACTCCCCTTCAATTTATTGAGTTTGTTACTGAGCCAAAGATCCTCAAGTGCTCCATCTTTAGGTTTCCGTCTCTCCTTTTCCAATAGTCGTAATATGGACGACACGCGACGAAGGGAGAGACCTCCATTTCCACCATAGGTAGAGTTTGGACCCCATGGAGCTCCTATGTAATCATATTGTATGAAATCGTTGAGAGTTGTGGGTGCTTTGGTGCAGAATATAGAATCGGGTTGGAAGACTAGGAGATGTTCGGCTGGGAGGAGGAATTTATATAGTTCGGGGTCGGTGAACATTTGGGATATGGATTCACGGTTTGAGACATTCCAATGGGAGGGGAGAGGAATAAGAGTAAGCTTCTTGGAAGCTACTAGATGTTTCAAATGGTGGAAACCGAGGAGATAATTGATGGAGGTGTTGCTGCCCATAAATTTAAAGGTCCATTCTGGTGGGATGACGCTCGTCATGTGTGTAAGTTGAAGAGGTAGATGTGGAAGTGGGCGAGTTTCAATCATGAATGCAAGTTTTCTAGGATCAAGAGTCGAAGTTGGGGAGGCATGTTCGGTCTTTATTGATATGGATGCTATGGTACTGGTATGCGTCACTGTGTGTTCTATAGTTTTGGTTTTGATGATTGTCAGAGGCTCGGCAGTAGGGATGTTGCGTCTAAGCACAGAATTAGATGCGGTTGACATTGAGGTGTAATTGCCATTGTTGCAAATGGAGGGAAGGGTTCAGACATACCCGTAAAGAAGAACAAGAATTAATAAGACCCCAATCATAAGCATTTGCCTCATTCTACCACCAAAACTCCATGACGCCGCCATTCCCGTAGACTTCATAGCCAACACTCCCGACCCAATGCTTCTAATAATCAAAACTCATCTATCCTTACTCTAACCGACGAACAAAACGCAGTCGAAATATGGCAATCAAGGAAAGAAAGGAAATAAATATGACAAATGGAATGGAAGAAATGTTGGAGCATTCCTCAATACTTGTACCCCCATTGCATGTCTTACAAGTTACCACTTCCCTGCGAACACTTTGGAACCCCTAGTTACGTGGCCCAACGCTAGAGTAAGGAACTTTTGCGTGGGATGTGATCTACCAAATGGCATTTCAAGCCCCATATCATTAAGGCTAGATGCCAGTAATGATACAAGGGGGTTTCCAAGTAAGGTTTGAAAAAGGAGCAAATCCATACTACCTACTCGAGTACTACCGTCTCTGTATGAATGTGAATGGAACTACGGTCTAGATGTAGCCTAAAATATCAAATAAGCTTTTAGTAAATCGGTAGTAAAGCTGTGATTGGGTGAAGTTGGTGAAGGAAAGAAAAGGATGCTGAAACATAATCATAGTGAAGCTTATCTTAGACTTTCCCCCTCTGAGACACGGAAGAACAATGTTCCGTACCGGAATCCATTTCCAATTAACTTTCATTCTGCCGGCAGCACAACATCTCATCTGCCAACGTTGGACTCTTGACAAAAACCGTATACCGGTATACATATTGTTGATAGTGATGTTCTCCAGAAATATTACAGATAATGATGATGATTATCAAGATACACTATACCGGTAGGCTATCCTATGTCAGACGTTATCATCTTGGAGAAAGATGCCGAACTTAGATTCTCATTCCATATCATCAACTCCAGCGAGCAGCGGACATATTCTCCTTTTCCATACTGTCGAATTCAATACGCTACTGGGCATTGCCTCCCATTCTATTGTTGCGACCTTTGGGGGGCCTTCGTAATCTTTTGAAGTCTAGTCCACTAGCCATCGGATCAATTACTCCTTCTGTTGAAGTTAAGCCTATCCGCTTTACAGTTACCGTACTTCTGTTCAAAGATACTTGCTGGCCGGACCTATGTTCCCAGAAATGAGGAGTGTCTCCTATTCCAGGTTCTACGAGCTTGCTCATCAGCTTCCTTGTATTGGGCCCTTCAATACTCAATACCGCCTCGAAAGCCCTGGTTGATCCTAGTGTGTTAATTTGAGTTTATGGACATGATATTGGAGTTTGTCGCTCCAGGCAGCAGCGAACTTCTAACTTAAGAAGTCTGTACTAGAACCCTCCACCGCCATGGATTGCTGAAACAACGACAGTAGTAGGCGCGTCCGGAAGCACTGTATACATCCACCCTACCGTATTCCCGAGAGCTTATCGCAGGGTCGGCTTGCAAGGTGGCCAGGCATGGTGTCTTTACCATGTTAATGAGAGCATCAGTTCAAACGGCGCCAGAATGCTAGCTTGTTGTTATCTTTTCCTCTATCGCTCCCAGTATTTTACTCCTTCAACGCTTCGAAGTGTGGTGGCAAAGCAGTTAAACGTTATGCTGGAGATTAAATTGACCCTTCACGGTATGTCAGAGAAGACGTTAAATGCCCTCGGAGTAAGAATTTGGATAACTACTAAGGAGGATTCCCCGGAATTTCAAAAAAACCCATTGGATCATCTAAGCTTGCGAATCATAATTGTAAGTTAGCGTACAGCATGAAGTGTCTTTCTGATTTGCACCATTTTTCCTTTGAGATTTGGAAGAACAATGTTCCGTATCCAAGTCAAGGAGGGGACGCGTCAGTTACTCAGCAAGCCACGACGTTTTATATATATTCCATTCTCAGTATACGACTCAATCTGATATCATCCCATCACTATAACGTTTCATGCCAACAGGAGTGTAATACAACTACAAGCCCGATTGGTGAAGCTGTCGATCATTTGTGCAACGCGAAAGTACGAGTTGTACAAGTCATATATGAAAGTCTCAGGAAGTGTACGAGGCAATCAAACAGCATGCATCATTGACGTCGTGCCATTCTGACTGATCTCGGTATCTTACTGGTTTGGGCGACGCAATGAAGGAAGATCTGGGGATTTGATCCAGATATTCAGCTAAGGGATTGCATTTGGCGATTTCTGAGGCGTATGGTCTAGATGATTAGACAAGTCAAATCTAAAACCAATAAGTGTATGTCAGTATGACATTTTCGTTGTCGTCATGAACCAGGAATCCTTCTACTCTTGACAAAAACAAGCTGCACAGATCGTACGATAAGCTCAATTTTCATACTCAAGTATTATACGTTTGATGCATTTTGGTCAGAACTTTATTGAGTGGTAGCCTATACTAAATTCTGTGATGAGCAAGCTGGCTGCGCTTCCAAACTATTACGGCACTCGTAGAAACCCCGCAAATTTTGATTGGGATTCTGTTTCGGTAATCTATCAATCAAATGCCAGTCCGAGATACCTGTTTCGATGACACTGTCTGTCCGGAAAGCCGACCAATCATCAAGAGCTTCTGCTTATTCTCGGCGCTCACTTTACTCATAAACATAACGCGTCATCTAACGCCATCTTGAGGCTGAGTGATCAGATTGGAGAATCATTATTTTGAGATGTTTCATCTAAGCAGATATTTATATTGGTCATGTTGATAAAGTTTTCGTCTACGATCTGACATGATGAGAAGCGTGATGTATGTTACCTCCACTTGATGATCATCTCTCTCACCCAGTAGCTGCCGGAAAACATCTCATCGTTCATCGTGAACATTCATTGGTTCGGATGAAAATCATGACAGTTTTACTTGACTATGAAATATCTTCTTATAAGTGGATGAGGTTATTCGAAGTTTCCTTTCATGCTTCATCTCATTTGTATCTCATTCAATTTCCTATCTACGTTCAACTTTGCTGTTTTTTTTTCTCCTTATACCAATCATTAGATCTTCTCTCTTGGTTGAAGTTTCCAAAACTTATATTATTTTTTTCCAACTTTCCGTCTTCTTGAACAATCAAGTTTATTTCTTTTCACCATGAAGTTCTCAAGCATCTCCACCATCAGTGGACTTTTCGCTCTCACTTCTGCCCAACTTACTACAGATACTGTCTCAGTCGCGTCTTCCTTCACCCTTCCAACTACAATCACTCAAATAAACACTATTACGGAAGGAGGATCTGATAGCTACCAGACGTCTTCAGGCCCAGCTTTTTCCGCCACAACTACAGCAGATAGCTCCATTACATCAGACTATATGACTGCAGCAAGTGGAACTACCACCTCTGACAGTTACTCGTATGATGGTGGAAGCGAATCCACAGAGGCAACTACCGCCACCTCTGACGATTATAATGGTGAAAGCTACTCCACAGACGCTACCACCACCACTCCACCCTCCAGCACCTCAACAAGTAGCCCCTATAGCTATAGCCCAAGCCGCACAGTCCACAACATAACCGTCGGAGCCCAAGGACTCAAACTCTTCTCCCCCAACCAACTCAACGCCAGCCTCGGCGATATCGTGCGCTTCAATTTCCTAGCGCGAAACGCCACCGTCACGCAATCCAATCTTGACACTCCCTGCATCCCCAACGGCGGTGCCGATACGGGCTTCAACCAATTCAATCCCGAGAATCAAACTGATGTCTTTGTCCGGGAATTCTTGGTTAATACTACTGAACCTATTTGGCTTTACTGCGCGCAAACGCTGCCGAAATCGCACTGTCAGAATGGTATGGTGTTGGGTATTAATCCGGCGGGGAAATTTGATGCGTACTTGGAAAAGGCGATTGAGAGTGGGGGGACTAGGTTGATGTCTGTGCAGGATGGGGGGAAGGGTAAGGGTATGGGGGATGGTGAGGCTAGTACTTTCTTGTCGAGTGGGATGGCGGAGGCTGAGGTGAGTACGATGACGTCTAGCGAGGCGGGGTATACGGCGACGGCGACGTCGATGGCGGCGTATGGTTATACTGATGTTGTTAAGGGGAGGAAGTTTCGGGCGTAGGTTTGCGTGGGTATAGATGTAAGGATATGAATAGGAGGAAGGATAGGCGAGGTGTAGGGATGAGTCTTAAAAGGAAGACGAGAGGGCGGGACTTGCGATTGTTTGGTTTAAAGGTATTTTAGATTTTATTAATAGGTACGGTAGCTTGTTTAGAGAGAATTGAATTATTGAATTTTTAGCATTTGGTTTGGTTTTGTTATCACGGTCGCTTTGATGAATATGTTGGTTAAGGTGATAAATAACTAGATAGTATAACGCTTTATACTGGAGTATAGTCATACCTACCGGTACATCATTTATCACACATACTGTACATTGTACATCATACATTATACACAAAGTGTACGGAGCTGCTTGATTGAAAATCAACCTCATATCCAAATTATGTCCACCGCAATGAAAACACCGAAGAATCTTTTTGGTGGGAGAGAAGAGGATGTTGCCCTTGAAAGTCAACTCGCAACTCCAAGAAACATTGAAACTCTTTCGCCATGGGTCTTGGAGCATGGACGGTGATGTTGATGGCGAGGTGGTTATCCAAATTCAGGGAGTTAAAATCAGTGGGTTGATCACCTAGACTTTCCAATACTGTTAGATGAAACTTGTCAGAATCACACGTCGTCGAAATTGGGATACTACACCTTCGAAAATTAAGTTGGGTGTTCAGCAGGGCTTTGAGGTAGGTGATCAAGTCTCAGAAGAAGTTTGCGAAATGGAAGCCTCCCTCCGCAGGTGAGGATTACGAATGTCAAAGGTGTTGTATAAACGCTACTACTCAATGAGCTAGCCTTACAGAGTAGACATTCTTTTGTCTAGTAATTGGTTGGATTAGTCGTTGGTGATTTAGTTTGATCTTCAATCAAGGGCTTGAAATTTATAAATTAATAGAAATTACTCAATAAATACTTTATATTATGATATTCAGAGGTTTATATAGTAAATACGCTCTGTTTTACGAGTACAGTAAGGTTGCTAGGGTAAACAAAACGTAAACATCCCTACCCAACCTTATCATACTGTATCTAATTTCTTACAACTCAGAACTCCAAAATTTATGAAAAGAATACATCAAACAATCACCAACCACCCAAACCACTTGAATCTCCCCAAAGATGTCTGCTTCCGAGGACTTGATTGACTTTGATATAATTGAGAGTCAAAAAGAAAACATTCAATCATTACCACAAGGAAGATCCGCACGAAACCTCGCAAATCTATTCTCTCCCTCTCCTCTACAACCCCTCTCAACACCTACACCATCCGAAACAAGAAATCTGAACGATGCGATCCGGGAAGAATACGAAGCAGAATTGGTCAATATTGGAGAATCAGACGATCCATTAGATATCTATGATCGATATGTCAAATGGACTCTCGATGCATATCCCTCCGCACAAGCAACACCTCATTCACAACTTGCCCCTCTTCTCGAGCGTGCAACGAAAACATTTCTCAATTCTCCACAATATAAAAATGATCCACGATACTTGAAGCTTTGGCTTTCATATATACGATTTTTCACCGATACGCCCCGCGAAACATTTGCGTTTCTGGCTCGCCATAACATTGGTGAAGGATTGGCATTATTTTACGAAGAATTTGCGGGTTGGTTGGAGGGTGCAGGAAGGTGGATACAAGCGGAGGAAATTTACCAGTTAGGTATCGATAAAGAGGCCAGACCGGCACCGAGATTGTTGCGCAAGTTCAATGAGTTTCAGGAAAGATTTGCTGCCAGACCGGATGGTAGTGATGAACCTTCATCCCCCGCATTACCTACAGTACGACCCGCACTGGCTGCGAAAATCGACCCATATGCTGCAGTTGGGGCAGCCCCCGAAGATCCTCAAGCAGCCAGACCATCTGCGGGCGTAGGCGGCCCATCAACTACAAAGAGTGGTAAGCAGAAGTTGAAGATTTTCTCGGATGATGAGAGTGGATCTTCTCCGGCGGTCTCGGCCTCTCCAGGAGAAGGATGGCAAAGTATTGGTTCATTAGCAGATAGAAAGAAGGAGAATACGATCGAACCTAGACCATGGGTTGGTGAGACGTTGAAAGCGGGTGGAAAGAAGAGCAGTACTAAGATACCAATTTTCAAGGACGAGGTATGTTTTTCTTCCTTTCCGTCCCTTACTATACATATGTTGATGATCATAGGACTAATTTTTGGCAATTATGGCGTTATGTATTTCAGTCTATACCATTACCTCAAATCACAAATCCAGAATTGCAACAAGTGACTATTAATCCTAAAAATGGACGAAGTGAACGAATTTTTGTTAATCTCGAAGCTGTATATCCTACTCCAGATAAAATCGGGACAGAATTGAGCTTTGAAGAGTTACGTGCTGCTCATCGCGGATGGTCGAGTAAGATCTGGGAACCAGAATTAGATATACCACAGGAGAAGCCTGTATCCCATGAATCAGCAAAAGAGTCTAACTTTAGCATTGAAACCATTACACAACAGATTCCGGAGAAACTTGTTATTGCTCGAGATCTAGTATATTTGGATGAGAATGGAGCAAAGAAAGAACACAATAAGGAAACTAAGCATAGGCGGATGAAAGTTAAGGAGGTCAATAAGACACAAATAAGTGAGTAGTTTGATAAAATCCATGTGCCAAAGCTAATCTTCTGTAGTCACCGCAAAGCTTTCTTCGCCAACGGGAAAAAAGATGACCAAACGGAAATCCTCCAAAGAGGCTACGATGACTCTTCATACCAAAGCAGCGACTGATGAAATTTATGATATCTTTAATCAGCCTCTAATCACAGCTGATGAGGAGGAAGAGGAGGAAAAGGAAGAAAGTGATGACGATGATGGTGATACGACTGATGGCGATTACACGAGTGGAGGAGAAAGTACAATGACTGGGAGACTTAATGGTACGAGTGAAGCTGGTGATGATGACGAAACTACCGATGTGAAGAGTGAAAGCGAGTGGACTGAATTTACGGCTCGCAAGGATGTTCCAGATATGGATGATGAAGATGGAACCATAGCTTCAACTTTCTCCGATGCAGAAGATGAAGAGTTTGAGGCAATCAAGCTTGCGATTCCTCGTGATGTTGAAGAAAACGATGAGCTCGTGACTCCAATATTCGAAGATGGACCATTCAATTCAACCACGAGTTTTGTTCCAATACCTCCGGAAGATTATGATCCACCAACCCATCCATATCGAGATTTTGATCAAGCTTCTCAAAATCGACTCCCTTTCATGACACCCATCGTGGAGCGGACTGAATCATCTCTTGGCTTACCAACAATCAGAGATCAGAAGAATTACCTGCACTCTACTACTAGCCCGAGCAGAGGTAGTGGATCGAAGATAGAGGTATTTCAAGACGATGAGGACAGCAGTCCCTTGAGAGAAACTATTTGTGAAGCAAAGCCCACCGATAGGATACCGCAACCACAACTAGGCAAAAGAAAGCCTCTATCGAATTCAACAGCATTCGCCAAGGAAATTGCACCCAAGGGACCGATTGTTCACGACTCGCAATGCAACCCAGTGGATGAAGGTATCCGTCAATTGATATTCGAAAAATTACAACCCCCTCTCAGCTCCTATGAAGGATTCTTTCAACACGACGAAGCTAGAAGTCAGTCAGCGGATTTAAAAAAGTATGCTAAAGCGGTTTCGAAAGCCAAAGGTACAAGCGATAGAACTAGTATCTCTGCAGCTCCAATCCTAGAATTTCCAGGTATCGACCGACAATATACAGTAAAGAGAGAGCTAGGTGCTGGTGCATTTGCGCCTGTATTTCTACTCGAAAGTGGAATAGAAATTGATGAACAAGATGAGAACGAAACTCCAGTAATCATGGGTAAAGGAGATTTCGATCACTTCCATCGCAAATCATTAGAAGCTCTCAAGATGGAAGATCCACCAAGTGCATGGGAGTTCTACATCATGCGCCAAGCAAAACGAAGATTAGGAGTCTCTCGTCCAGCAAAAAGCATAATCGATGTGTACGAAATGCATCTTTACAAAGATGAGTGCTACCTCATTGAAGAATACAGAGATCAGGGTACTCTTCTGGACATCATCAATATCTCCCGCGCCGACGCCAAATCTCCTGGAGGTGTCATGGATGAACTCCTCGTCATGTTCTTCACCATCGAACTCTTCCGTACAATCGAAGCTCTCCATTCCAAAGGCATCCTCCACGGTGATCTCAAAGCTGATAACTGTCTTGTGCGTTTTGACGCACTCTCTGATGATGAAATTTGGTCTCCAAAATATAGACGAGATGGTAGTGGATGTTGGAATCGAAAGGGCATCTCGCTCATTGATTTTGGGAGGGGTATCGATATGAAATGTTTCAAACCCGAGGTTCAATTTATCGCGGATTGGAAAACGGGACCCCAGGATTGTGCGGAGATGAGGGAATTGAGACCTTGGACTTATCAAATTGATTATCATGGTTTGGCTGGTATTATCCATTCGATGCTTTTTGGTAAGTATATAGATACTATGGCCGAAAGACCAGGTGGTGGTGCTGGTGATGCGATTGGGGGAATGGGTGGTGGCGGAATCGGTGGGGGTTTGAGAAAATGGAAAATCAAAGAGGGGCTGAAGAGATACTGGCAGACGGAAATTTGGGCAGGGGTTTTTGATCTACTGCTTAATCCGCAGGGGTATGTGGATGGAGAGGAAGGAGGGAAGATGCCGGTGGTGAGGGGGATGAGGGTTATGAGGGAGGAGATGGAGGGGTGGTTAGAGGGAAATTGTGAGAAGGGTGGGGGGTTGTTGAAGGGGGTTAGGAGGTTGGAGGAGGTGGGGAAGGGGGAGAGGAGAAAATAGGGGGGAATAGGGAAGGAAATAGGGAAGGAAATAGGGGGAGGAGGGATGGGTGTTTGATTAGGTGGGCGAGAAAAGGGGAAAGAAGAGGGATGAAGGGACAAGGGGAAGGAGAGGGGAGGAATGTATATTGTGCATGGTATTAGAATCGGAGTTGGAGTTAGAGTTGGATGGTTCACATCGCATCATGTTGTTATTGCTATTAGAGGGGTGTATAGGATAGGCATTCTGACTGTAATTACAGTAGTTGGGTCATGATGAACACACACATATATATATACATGTATATTCTCATATTTCTGACTACCTCAATACTTTCTTTCCACCATCTGCTTTCCTCTCCTCTCCTCTCCTCTTTTTTGATTGTCGAGTTTCGAGTTTCGGTAGGCTATACTATGCTCGAGTAGTAGGTGGAGTAGGTGGAGTGGGTGGATAGTGGATATGCTATGGTAGGTGGAGGAGGTGGATTTGTTAGTTATAAGTTTTATGTTGTATATTGTACTGGAGTATTGTTGGGTTGTGGAGATTTTGTGTTGTCTGGATTGTTTGGATTGAGATTGTTTGGATTTTTGATGTTGAGATTGTTGGAGGTATGGTAGGGATGGAGGGAAGGGATGGAGGGGATGGGGATGGATTGGAGGGAAGGGATGGAGGGGAGTAGGATGGAGGGGAAGTGGATGGAGGGGAAGGGGGGGGGGTAAGGGGGGGGAAGGTGGAGTGGAGGGGAA